>JBBMFX010000134.1:7581040-7594756 GCA_037832545.1 Rhabdalestes septentrionalis | reverse complement strand
AGTCCGGTTCAGAGGAGCTGAGCAGCGCTGGGGCTTAAACTCTTCCCACTTTCTGTTTACACTTAAATTTAACAGAATGTCATGTTGACTGTGAATGTTACAGAGAACTTTAATAAAAGTTACTCAGTGTTGGATACCTTGCGTCATCACAACTAGTCGACTCGACCTAGACTGTCTTGATGAACTAATCGAAAAATCTGAAGTTGTTAATCCCCTAATATATATATTGGAGCTGTAACAATACACAGAACCCACAGTGCGGTTCATTTCACGATTTTTGACTCACGATTCAGTTCATGCAGTGAAATGCTTACTGCAATGCCCGACCTTAAAAAACTGTAAAGAAAAAGAATAGGAACAGTCTGAAAGCCAACAGCCTCAGAAACCGCTGGTAGCAAATAAAATTTTGGGGTGGCACCCGGGGTGGCCAATCGGATGTCAGGGGTGTCCAGTGGCACCCTGGACACCCCTCTGGCTCCGCCACTGCTCAAAAACACCGTAAAAGCAAACAAAGGGAGGGCTCTTTGAAACCCTTTGACCCTCAGCTATTAGTTAAAGAAAATAAACTGACGTGAAAACCCTCCTATTATTGTGAAAAACATATGTTTCGGGGCAGGAACAGTATACGGGAAAGAGCGACACACCGCGACATTGGTTTATGGACGTGAGTGTCGCGATTTCATTTTTTTATAGTATATAGTTACAGCCCTAATATATATATATATATATATATATATAGGTTCTAAATTCACACATTTTGAAATATACAGGTTAATGAATGCGTGTAAAAACAAAGCAATAAAAAACTGACCCACAGTTTAGTCCACACTCATTGTTACTATTTTGTGTTGTTACATTATTTTTCATTAGTTGAAAAGAAACACAGTTAAATGTTGCAGTTGTATTTTAAAAAATGATTAGTCCATTTAGTCCTTCTCACACAGGTCTTCTCAGTCTACTTCTCTTCATTTATTTGAAGTATTTTATATGGTAATATAACACTTGACATAGCATCTGTGACAAAACATTCCAATTTGCATGCTTTTATATCTTTATTTTAATGGGTAATTTATGCCATGTCATCAAAGACAACAAGGTCAACCAATTTGACACATATGTAAATATGCCAACTTAGTGTTAAAATCACTCTACCATTGCTGCTCAAACATTCCATTTATACCTATTGCAGGCCATGAAAGGGCATGAGTCACAGCTTTAAACAAGCTGCTGGCCATTCATATGGTTTGCAACAGAGATGGATGAAAACTACTGAACAGCATAATGCATGCGAAAAGCAGCCCCTGAAGTCCCTAATAATGGATGACTTTTACAGGCACACAATGTCCGAGCACGAGGACATGACCAAAGCCGTGGGCCACTGGAACTCCTCTGAGAGCTACCAGCTGAACCCAGCCAGCGTCATTGTGTCCGTGGTGTTCTCTCTCATTTTCCTGCTGGGCACTGTGGGAAACAGTCTGGTGCTGGCCGTACTACTGCGGAGCGGCCAAGTGGGCTACAACACCACCAACCTGTTCATCCTCAACCTCAGCGTCGCTGACTTCTTCTTCATCATCTTCTGTGTGCCTTTCCAAGCCACCATCTATTCACTGGAAGGCTGGGTGTTCGGCTCCTTCATGTGTAAGGTGGTGCACTTCTTCATTAACCTCACCATGTACGCCAGCAGCTTCACACTTGCTGCCGTTTCTGTCGACAGGTGCGTAATCCACTATATCACACCATTTACAAGAAATATTGCACTGCAGATGTGCTATCTATTCACATTAGGTTACAGTGGTAATCTTAAAAGGATTTTTAAATAATTTAAAATAATTAACAAAATAAAAGTTTGTGCACATAAAAAATCTGCTGTTATTAATCTTACCAGCTTTTTATTAGCCACTATTACAGCACAGTTATTTCTGGACTCACAGTGTTACTGGCTGAGTGGCTGTCTATGAGTGCCAACACCTCCCGACAATGGGCTGCATCCCAAAATGCATTCTACCACATTAAATAGTGCATAAATAGTACACCATCGTCGGTGTAAAGTCTGTTTTGTAGTGCCGTTTTGATTCTTCAGCTGGAGTGCAGAGGCAATGTGCAAGCAGGAATGTACTCAATACAGTTTATTTTTAATTAATACATCACAGTGGGGCGAACACAAACACAGATTGTGTCAGTGGCCAAGTGAGTAGGATACTTGCCTCTAGACCAAGAGGTCATGAGTTGGAACAAAGGTCACTTGGGTAAAAGCGTCTGCTTTTTAAAAAAATGTCGTAAACATAAATTTAGTCTAGATTCAAAGACAATTCATTGTCAAGGGAATGTCCAACCAAATGACATTATAATCCAGAAAGGGGTAAGTGTCCTTCTTCTGTGTTGTTTGGGATGCTGCCCGACACTCTGACACAACCTAGCAAAGGCGACCACAACAAAAGTATATCACAACTAAAAATATATAAAGATGTTTGTGACAAATGGACACTTTTACTTCCTTACTTACTTATTATGAGCAACATTTTGTTTTAATAGCAAAGATACAACAGTTCTTACCAGAACATGACCCGTGACTACAAAACCAACATGATCCCCTTGAAATAAAAAAACCTTGTTTGCCTCCATATAAATTAAACACCTCCCTGCTCTTTGCCAGAATGAAATGTATTGGTAATTACACCTTCTTAGTTGTACATATTGGAAGGCTTGCTGCTTTTTGTTGTTAGGTGCAAAACAAAGTCCAAAAATTTAATCAAGCCATCAGGTTATGCTCAGATATTGGAATAACAAGATGACCCTTAACAGCAGCTCTGTAAGTGGTCAGAATGTGTGCACAGGTTGATCTATTCTCAGATTAAATTACAGAGCCAATACCCTCACTGTGCTCCGAGTGTTTAATTTTGGAATAGGGAAAATAATTTCACAGCTCCCCGCAGAGTAAAACATACGGTGGCAGCCACTATTGAAAACAAAAAATCATCACTGGGAATTATCTCCCCAGTAGTTAAAGACAAACAACACACATTCATTTATTTCCCTCAATGGATGCCTGTTGTAAAAGAAATTTGTATTTTTGTGTACTTTTATGTAATGTGAACAAAATATCTTTAAATATGAATATTATATACACATTTTAGTATGGACTAAATAATAATTTGGAACAACTCATATGCTATAAGTTAAATTGTAGTTAGGATGTAATCAAATGTAATGTAAATACATTTATAGTAGAAAGATCTGTTAACACATGTTACAAATCTAATAATGGGTGTATCTAAATTGAATGTACTTTTATGGTATTTATCACATTCTATACATATGTCGTCACTGTCGAACTGAAACCTCATATGCCCAAAATGGCTAAACTCAAAAAAACTATGATGTTCAAAATAATGTGTCATCAAAATAGTGACCAATAATATCAATTTATGAAAAAAAAACCATATATATATATATATATACTCACCTAAAGGATTATTAGGAACACCATACTAATACAGTGTTTGACCCCCTTTCGCCTTCAGAACTGCCTTAGTTCTACGTAGCATTGATACAACAAGGCGCTGAAAAGCATTCT
The DNA here is from genome assembly GCA_037832545.1 of Rhabdalestes septentrionalis. Lineage (NCBI taxonomy): Eukaryota > Metazoa > Chordata > Actinopteri > Characiformes > Alestidae > Rhabdalestes > Rhabdalestes septentrionalis. Next base: position 7,591,182 of record JBBMFX010000134.1, on the reverse strand, counting down.
TTAGAAATGTTGGCCCATATTGATAGGATAGCATCTGGCAGTTGATGGAGATTTTATGGAAGAGTTGATGGAGCTCCCGTTCCACCACATCCCAAAGATGCTCTATTGGGTTGAGATCTGGTGACTGTGGGGGCCATTTTTGTACAGTGAACTCATTGTCATGTTCAAGAAACCAATTTGAAATGATTGGAGCTTTGTGACATGGTACATTATCCTGCTGGAAGTAGCCATCACAGGATGGGTACATGGTGGTGATAAAGGGATGGACATGGTCAGAAACAATGCTCAGGTAGCCCGTAGCATTTAAACGGTGCCCAATTGGCACCAAAGGGGCTAAAGTGTGCCAAGAAAACATCCCCCACACCATTACACCACCACCACCAACCTGCACAGTGTTAACAAGGCATGATGGATCCATGTTCGTTCTCATTCTGTTTACGCCAAATTCTGACTCTACCGTTTGAATGTCTCAACAGAAATCGAGACTCATAAGACCAGGCAACATTTTTCTAGTCTTCAACTGTCCAATTTTAGTGAGCTCGTGCAAAATTTAGCCTCTTTTTCCTATTTGTATTGGAGATGAGTGGTACCCGGTGGGTTCTTCTGCTGTTGTAGCCCATCTGCCTCAAGGTTGTGCGTGTTGTGGCTTCGCAAATGCTTTGATGCAGACCTCGGTTGTAACGAGTGGTTATTTCAGTCAAAGTTGATCTTCTATCAGCTTGATAGAGTCGGCCCATTCTCCTCTGACCTCTAACATCAACAAGGTATTTTCACCCACAGGACTGCTGCATACTGGATGTTTTTCCCTTTTCACACCATTCTTTGTAAACCCTAGAAAGGTTTGTGTGTGAAATTCCCAGTAACTGAGCAGATTGTGAAATACTTTTTCCCATTCTGACATTCAGTTTGGAGTTCAGGAGGTTGTCTTGACCAGGACCACACCCCTAAATGCATTGAAGCAACTGCCATGTGATTGGTTGATTAGATAATTGCGTTAATGAGAATGCGTTAATAGGCAGCAACAAAACTGTCAGTTCTTGCAGTTGATGTGTTAGAAGCAGGAAAATGAGCAAGCCAAAGGATCTTAGCAAATTTGACAAGGGCCACACTCTGACAGCACGACTTGTACCAGATATGGTCCAAGAAAAGACAACCAGTGAAACATCATAAAGGGCACCCGATGCTCACCGATCTATGTGGAGTAAAGGATAGCTCACCTGAAGCAGTGTGATTTAAAACAATTTCTTGCTGAAGATCAAAACATGATTGGTATCTACAGAACATTTTTGAAGGCATAATAATGAGAGGGAAAGTGAAATGTCCTGAAAGTACCACTCATACCTTTTGGTCTTGTTGGTTGGTGCTTGTCATATTAAATGTCTGGCCTGTACTATTTTGATCCTGGAAATCTGAGGTAATTTGCAGCAAATCTACAGACACTTGGGACTGTAGAATCCTTTGCAATTAATGTTAAGAAATTAATTTTTTTATGTATAGAATGCTAAAATATAATTTAAAATGTATTACTTTAAAACATACACTACCCCAATTTTTGAACACCCCAATTTTGCAGCAATTATCGGTTCCTTTGCTTTCACTCTTCTGTCCAGTTCATACTAAAGCAGCTAGATGAGGTTATTATCTTGTTCTGTATTCTAATTCTGAGGCACATACCAGAGGTACGGTATGGCACTACAGAATTATTTCCCACTTCTGGGTAACCATAACACTTTCAAATCCCTCGTAGTTCAGCACTGTCCTTTGTACCATTAAATTCTATTCACTTGAACTGTTTGAATTCCAACAAAAAAGTAGTGTCCGTTTTAGAAAAATATAGAGCAAAATATTTTAGGTGTACTGTACTTCCATTAAATACATGAAACTAAAAATGTACTTTAGAAATACCAAAGTATATTTTTCATTTATCCCATAAGGTTAAAAATGACATCAGCCTAATTCACCAGGAAGCGGTCATGTTAGATGCTGCCTCACTCTTTTTATTTTCTTCTTGCCAAATATGGGAGAAAATCACCAGAGAGTATCAACTTATCACATATATTTGGTGGAAACAAAGTAATAAAATAAAGTCCATCTCTTGTTTTGCAGATATTTGGCCATTCGGTACCCCCTGCGTTCCAGAGAATTGCGAACACCCTGTAATGCTGTTGTTGCCATGGTAGTAATTTGGGGCCTATCTCTCATTTTCGCCAGTCCTTACTTGAGCTACTATGACCTTATTGATTTTGAGAACAGCAACGTATGTGTCCCTGGTTGGGAGGAGCACAACCGCAAGGTTCTAGACACCTGCACCTTTGTGTTTGGCTATGTCATCCCCGTGCTCATCGTTAGCCTGTCCTACACACGCACCATCAAGTACCTGTGGACGGCTGTAGACCCTCTGGATGGCATGTCAGAGTCCAAGCGCGCCAAGCGCAAAGTCACTAAGATGATCATCATTGTGACAGTGCTCTTCTGTATTTGTTGGCTGCCCTACCATGTGGTCATCCTTTGCTACCTCTATGGAGACTTCCCCTTCAACCAGACCACCTACGCTTTCCGACTGCTCTCGCACTGCATGGCCTACGCCAACTCGTGCCTCAACCCCATCGTCTACGCCCTGGTGTCTAAGCACTTCCGCAAGGGCTTCAAGAAGGTCTTCAGCTGCATCCTGAGCAAAAAGGGCCGCAACAAGGTACATGTGGTGCATGTGGCCAACACAGTGCCCGGATTCGAAGGTGGGTCCACAGAGGTAACACACATGAATGAAGAGAACGGCAGGCAGAATGAGCGTGAGATGGTCAACCGTCCAAATACCGAACCACAAGATGCAACAATGGACATTTCATCACCCTTCCAGAATCAGCCATGAGCAAGCAGAGCACAGCTAACGGTGCTATACAGAAAGCCTTACCGAACTGTAAAATAGACCACAGCCACTTGACACAACTGTGGTCTCATACAGACCACTGTAGACAATGGTTACCTCAAACAATGTACTGAAGGATAAAAGAAAACCAATGGTGGAATTTGTTTGTTGTGTTTTTTAGCTTTGTTTTAATGATATTTACATACTTACATTACAATAAGTGTTGTCATTTCAAAGCTGCAAATGTCAATTTTCAGTGTACAAAAGGTCTGCCTTCAGAGCATGTTGCAAAATATGATGTTAAATTAATTATTAAAATATCCTGTAGAATTTTGCTGCCAGTAATTTAAGTAATGCACTTTATGATCTTAAAAAAAACTCTGTATTCACTTAAGAATAATGCTGGTTTCTCTCGTTGCTTTTTGCTAAGACACTTGTAATTTCCTCTGCTGCCTTTTCCCATATCTGTATTATTTCTCTCTCTTGTGATCTTCTGGTATAGGATAAGCAAACAATTGCACTTTGAATCTTGGGGTTTTCTAATCAACACATTTCCCTGATTTTCCAATATTTCCTTTGTAGCAAATAGAAACAAATGGCCTAAATCAAAATATAAACATTTCTGGAAGAAGCTTCACCTTTCTTATGACTCTTGTAATGACTGCCCTACTTTTATGTCTTACTCTATTCTTATTCTGCAGTAAAATGTAAAGTGATGTGTTTGAAATTTCAGGTATTGATGTTGGTGGATTTCAATAAAAGACTCACTGTGTTGACAAATGGCTCATTTCCCACGTTAACAGTGTCATAGTGTCACAGAACACTCTCAGAGTCCAAATGTCTTCAGGATGTGTCTGGTTTACTTAAAAAGGTCCAACTATTAATTTTGCTTCACAGGATTTGGTCTGGTATGCTGCCATGCTATGGACTCCTGCTGGACTGTATTGGATCCAGTTCAAAGGGTTTAGCAAGTTATTTGATGATTTGTGGCAATTTACATTTGTGGGCATTTTGTGTCAGTACGCATCTATACAAGGCATTTGTGAAAGTGTTCGTTGGTCCTCTGCTTGTTTGGCTCTAGTGTCTAGACACCTTCTGGATGTCCCTGGAACACAATGTGATTCTGTCAAATTTCAGTTCAGTTGTACAATCTGCTACTTTGTGCAGCCAGATTTGGCACAGATTTGGTGCTATGTGAGCTGAAGTGAGGCATACTGTATTACTCGCCAGCAGAGATATGCTTATTTCTTTGTTTATGAAGTAAAAGTTTGTTAGTAATGTTGGGCTCTGAAGAAAAAGCATCATTAAAAGCAAACAAGGCGATGTCCAATACATTTTGAGCCCACATTAGGACTTAGCACCACACCAACTAAACCTGGCAATTAGCAGATTGAATCAAGTGTGTCTGACCAGGTAAATCACCAAACAGTGGCCTTCTGAACTGCAGTTGTCCAATACTGGGCAAAATCTTAGGCACCTGTGAATATAAAATGTAAAAAAATGTTTTGACACACGTGGGTATTGTTTTAGTATGTGCCCATCTAGCTCCTTTACAACATGCAACTTCATTGATAAGTCAGCAAACACTCCAAACATCTGATCAAAGAATGTAAAATAAGAGGTTTCTACATAGCTGCATGATTTCACCCAAATGATAATTTCATATTTTAAATATAAAATGATACTCATCAATAGCTAAATAAAGCTGGATGTGTTACTCCTGAAGACTCAGAGATAAAGATTTATAGGCCCATCCCATACACACACTGTCAAGTATTTGAATCACTTTATATTTGCTATAATGAAAACTAGACTCATCATCTAGCTTGGATGTCTGCAGTAGTTTTCTGAATCTTAAATCCAAATAAATTATCATACCCTTGCCAGAAATCTGCTATGGCTGCAGAAAGTCAGCATTATTTCCAAATCGCACCCCCCCACCCCTCCCAAACAACAAGGATTCCCACTGTGTTCACTATTTTTATCGTGGACTATCTGTGCTTATTATATTCCTATTATATAAATATTATGTTCCCCCCAAGGTGCTAAAGTAGCTGGAAAATTCAGAAAGCTCCACTTTTATCTTCAGATAGGAGTGCATTATCATGCAAAAACAAGCACTAATTAGGGATAAGTGAGTGCGCATAAGGGGTGGGGAGTTATGTTGAACCGCTGGCTAATTTTGAACACTGATGGGTACTTAAAAATGTGAAAGCTTTTCGTTTCAATTAATCGTGTGCTGTCATTCGGGATTCATGATTCATTTGTTGTTTGCTTAGGATTCAAGTCTTACGGTATTTGCATTCCATATCAAGCCAAACCTTGAACACACCAAAGAGAGGTGCTCTCGGAGTGTGATTAGACAATAAAAAGGAGGAGCAGTCAATAGTTCCTTGACTTTGCAGTAAGGAGACATTAAATACATGCATTATTAATGGCCCACTGGCTCTTCAGCATCATGAGTCATCTCACGTGCCTGAGCACAGACCCGTAACAGACACTTCGGTAGATCCACAGCATCAGCATGTACCAAGGGCCCCTGTGGGACCAAGGGCTATCAATCTCCAAACACACATGCGTGGTTCTTATTGTCCATTTCATTTGTGTTTGTTAATGTAGCAAAAAAATATCTCTTTGCTGAAACATAAAGGCTTTAGTGCTTTGGTTGGCACTCATCTGCAGCAATTCTCACTTCCCTTTGTTCCAGCAAGTGTTGCAGAATGGATCCTCTGTGCTGTAAACATATTTCTGTAGCCTGCAGTTGCTGAATAGGCACTTGATTACAGATTCGAAAACCATTATAGCTACAGGATATTTGAAATATCTCAAACATTCAGGCTATGAGATAGTGAGATCTTTATTATTTACTAAATTACCATAAAGGCTTTTAAACCAGTGTTCTTCTTTTTTCCATTTTTTTTAAACAAAACAATATCTCATAAACCACTAAAATGATTCTACTGCAGTACTGAAATCATGGTTTTGTCTTCACATCCACACCCAAACCTTCACAAGCTCTTGCGCATTACAATGAAAGGCATAACACATACCTACACACACCTAAACCCTTTCAATCTATCTCTCTCTCTTGCTCTCATTGTTTACTTTCCTTCTGAAAGATGAATGTGGAGTGTGACAGCAAACAGAGTTGTGTTTATACAGAAATTGAAGTCTCTCGTTTATAAAGCCAAAACGGTTTGCATGGAAGCTGATGTATCAGAATGGTAAGGCATGGTGGTGAATATGAATAAGAGAAGTGAGAGAAGCATGCACATAAACCTCCTCTTGAGTCCCTATTTTTTCTAGCTGTGGACCCTTGCATTCTCATTTTTAACAAGCTACTCCATAAGGAATGATTTTAGCTAAGAGAAAAGCTAGAAACCTTATCGGTATTATCATCTGGTGTGGAACTCAACAAATAACACACAACAGAGGCTATATATGCATCTATATACATCTAGCCACAAATTCGCAGGCACAGCAGATATCCTCCACATTGTTTTACTTTTATACTTTACTTTTATATATATATTAGGGGTGGTACGGCACGTGAAAAAAAACGAACCGTTCAGTTCGCTTGTCACTGCTCTGTACGTGTGCAGGGTGCGGTTCGGTGGTTCATGCATGAGCAATAGACCTTTTTCACAACTTCCGTTATTTTGACTGGAAATACATAATTGTAAAGTATCTTCACTTCCGCCTGTATCCAAAAGTGGTGCAAACAGCAATCTCTTGGTCTTGTAGCATACAGGAATTTTAAAAGGACCCTCAGTTCCCCCAGTCCTATGGAATGTGACTGATGGCGAAGCTCTCCTCCACAGAAAACCGGCGTGACAGTCCCGTGTGCACGGACCTCTGTGCTACGTGTGGCATAGCTTCACAGGGCAAGCACTGATTCCCATCAAATTACGACATTAGATAGGGCTCCATACGACCTTTCCAATCACTAAGCTCTCCTCCACCCATAATTGGAGAAACTCACAAGTTAAACGTCACCAAGCCGTCCCATTATTTTTGACCCAGAGGACTTCCGAACCCCATAACTCCACTGAACAAGCACTAATCCGCATCAAACTTCACAATAAAATAGACCTCCAGGAGACCTTTCCAATGACCCCTTCAACCCCCCAGAGTTATTAGCAGTAAACCATTAGAGATAGAGAGAATTAAAAGGTGCATCTGTCTTTAACGGAGCAGGAGAAGTTTAAAATTCGCTCTGGGTCCAACGGTGCATTTCTCCCCGCAGCTCAGCTGTGGAAAAAACTTTAATATGCAAAAATGTACAGGGAACCTCAGCTCCCCAATGCAAATCCAACGTGACCAGCAAAGCTGTCCTCCGCAAAGGACCGGCGCTACTGTCCCGTGTGCATGGACATTACGAATGGTATAACTCTGAGGGGCAAGCGACCGCCCCTGTCAAACTTCATAGTCAGACAGGCTGACAGGCTCTAGGAGATATTTTGCAATGAGCCCTGGTTCTCTTATTTGTTAGAGACGTTGTGTGCACACTCTTCTTTATTTTCTCTGACATAAAGGCATTGTTATTACTGTTTTTGTGTTGAGCTAGTTGAATTTGTTCCACTTTGTGTTTCTGGCCTTTACCATTGTTATGACCCTGTTATAGGTAATAATGTTTAATTAATTATGACTTACCCAAAATTCTGAGCTTTGAGCTTAGTTGATATTGTGTAATATTTAAATCTTTGTGTGCTAAAAGGCAAAAGAGTCCTTGTAGAAGGCAATAAATCAATGAACACCTTCTTGCTGTATCAAGACACCCTCAAACCATAATCACAGAATCATGGGTTTTGTGAACTGTGCAACCCCTAATATATATATATATATAGGAAGTTGAACACATAAGTAAACATGACATTTTGAAAAAATGGCAACAATAATAGTCCACATAATATAATAGTACACAGAAGGTAAATGCACAGCTTACCCAGTGGATAGAATTTAAGATAGACAGTGTAATTAAACATTCCATGATAAAAACATAACAGCTCGTTTTAAACATTGTCAGCATGGATATAGAAATTGACCTAAAATCCATATTTTATTAACCATCATCCCATAAGATGGGACCAGGGATGAGGGGGGATGTGTCCCCTTCATACCTCGATATGTCCCCCCAAAAAACATGAATCTGCTGTTGTAAGCTACATACTTACCTTTAAAAATACTAAGGTGCTTATATTCAGCAGTGCCACCTTTAGCAGGGAGATTTTTTTTTTTTTGTCACACACGTACCACCCCCTCCAACAACCCCCCCACCCCCCTGCTGATGTGTCACCCCCAACTTATAAATCCTGATCATCCCACATGTGAACGAGTGAAACGTCTCTTTATTCTTCATTCTATATTTCTCTTTTTCCTCCTGCTTTTACCATCCATATACTTACTTCATGTGGATTTATAAACAATCTTCTAAATGGGCCTTTTTACCCACTTACAACGCATTGCATAAAAGTGAACAGACCTGTTGTTGCGCCATTGAAGAGAAACGCACTACATTTCTTTAAAAGCTATCATTACTTGAAGATCGTTGCGAGTACAGTTATGTAACAAAAGAGAACAAACATTTAACTTAGCAATGCAACAGAGTTAACTTATTATGCTGTAAATTGTACAAAACATATTTTTTCTTAATTAAAGTAATATGTGTCTAGAAATCACTTCTTTATAATGTTACTATTTCATATCAGTTTGGCTACTTCAGAAACATAAAAAAAAGCACACTGATACAGTTTAGCCACTCTTTAAGCAGGCCTCATTCACTCACAGCAATATAGTGTTGCTTTCGTCAACGAAAATTATGACGAAATATCATCGTCAATGAACATTTTTCACGTGACAAAAACGAGGTGAGGCGCAACGTAAGTGCTGGTCATGTGACAATAACGAAACGAAATATATAATGTAGATTTGTTGACAAATAAAAAGGAGACTAAATGTGATTTACAAGATAAAACTATGCTAAAATGTCTCTTAATTTTCGTTGACTAAAAAGAGACGAGACGTAATTTCTCTGTACAATAGGGAGGGGACAAAAGAGTAAATGACGCACGACCTTAGTGTTGAAACAAATTATGTCCAAATACCTTTGTCCATTTAGAGACATTGTGAATGAGAGTTATCTGCCCGAACCCGAACCCGAGAGTCGAGCCGATATTTCCTTTCACTCTCCTTGTTTGTGTGTGTACGTCTAAGTTCTAACATGGTTGGTTGGCAAAATAAGTCTTAAATTCAAATCAGAGTGTCTTCTATGTCTGGAAAGGATGTACAGTAGTCTTGAGTCTATGAGGTAACAGTAATATAATCAGATAACCTTGTTGGAATTGTGAAATTGGCTTGACTGTAATTTTAGATTTTGTCTATTCTACTAGGTTCTTATACTAGGTTCTTTGAATGTTTTAAATAGAATTGCATTAATAAAAAAAGACTAACATTTCACTGACTAAAACTAGACGAAAATAGTCATGGATCATTCTGACTAAAATAAGACTAAAATGCAAACTTTCAAGTTATGTAATTTATTACTCTTTTGTTATTTTTAAGTTTTTTGAATAAATTTGTACTTGTATTGTCCACAGCAGGGGTGCACAATTCCAGGTATTGAGGTTTTGTGCCTAGCACAGTTTTGTAGTTCCCTTCCCTACTCATTCACACCCACTAATCCTGGCAGTTAACACATGAGATGAATCAGGAGTGCCTGACTATGCCCAACTATGCTGAACAGAATCACCCAACCAGCTAGGACGAGACGTGGAGATATCTTCCTTGAAAGCCCAGTTTCACTTGTAGTTTCCATCAGAAACCTGGTTGGCTTCAATCAGTTCTTCATTAAATAAAATCAGGGGTTGCTGATGAAATTTCACAAATCCAAGGATTGAAGGCACTGAGGAGAAATCTGTAACCGAACTTGTGTTCCCCTTACCATCCCACAAATACTTAAAAAATAAATAAAACAAATACTGATATTTTGACTCCTTATTTGTATGTCTTTTACTTCATTTCTTGTATGTCAATTTTGCTAGCAGAAAGTTGAGCTGAGAAAAATAGCTTGTTGGTAAATTTATCATTTCTGGGTAATGATAACAAAAAAACAATAACAATTATTATTATTATTATTATTATTATTATTATTATTATTATTAATAATAATAATAATAATAATAACCCAAGAGGTAGATCCCCTTTTTATCAGCAAAACATACACACACACACACATATATATATATGAATATTTCTGAGGTTTTAAAACTACGCTTAA
>JBBMFX010000134.1:7570818-7580940 GCA_037832545.1 Rhabdalestes septentrionalis | reverse complement strand
AAGCCTTTTTGATTTTTTAGTCACATAGATGCTGTTATCACCCGGAACCTGCTGATTACCGACTCCTCCTGCTATACCGAACCTCAGACCTGCACGCACACACGCACACACGCGCACGCACACAGACACGCACGCACACACACGCACACACAGACACACACGCTCGCACGCACACAGACACACACACACGCACAAACAGTCACACACGCATGCACGCACACAAGCACCTCTGAGGACTGTTTTCGGTATTATCTCCTCCTGTGCATTTAATACATTCTCCTCCTCGATTCACTCACCGGTGCGGCAGTGTTGCCCGACGTTTTTGTCCAAAACAAGCCCACGTTGCTAATGTTTACAACAAACTAGTTTTATCGAGTTTTATAGCCTCCGCATATCATCGTGATCGTCCTCATTTTGTATCGATAAAAAATCGAGTTCATTTTATCGCCCAGCACTACGCTCACGCGTCTCCTGGTTCAACTTTGGAGCGCAGCTGCACGGCCATGCGAGGCGAAAGTGATCACGAAGCACAAACACGTGTTTATTTCAACGTTTTGCCCATCGGGAAAGTGTGTGGAAGTGTTGAACCTGGTCATAGTGTCTGTAGGAGAGGTGTTGGTCGAGCTAGAGGCAGCAGGAGAGGGAAAACTGAGCTGGAAGTAGCCACATTAGCTTTCTCCATCCAGACCTCCAGAGGGGCGCGGTCTCAGCGCTGTGTCTGGAGTGTGTGAGAGAAACCTGGGAGACGTAGTTCATACACTGTAACCTAATTCATAGATTTGGTTCAGTCAGTGATAAAAATGTCATGGCCATTGAAGCCCAAGTTATAGGCTTGTATTTAGGGGTGTATCTAGCTGCTGTCACTTGGGGCCCTAACGGCTAACAGCTCAGCTTTCAGCCATTACATTAAACTATCATTAACTCTGCTATTACTAATAAACTGTCGAAATTAATCTCTAACGACACTGTCACTCAGATCCGTGTATTTATCGGTTGTATTAGGTGGCGGCTACAGTTAGCCTCTTAGCGTCTTCCTTGAATTATACATTCCACCTTAAATCGTGCTTCGATTCACATTAAATATTTTAAGATAGAACGGATATTTCGAGCGAGAAGCTAAGATCACCCGTATTTGTTGTGTTTTAGTTGTTCTGTTTGCTTTTTGTTGTTTTATTAGTAGTTTGTAAGCTAAAACATTACTGGGGCCATGCTAAAAATGTTTGCTGCATTTTAACACCCTTTTTCTGAGCATTAAACATTAAACTGTGGCTGCGTGGCAGCGAACTTACCCGCTCATACACTGTATTAACATTCAGTTAAAACAGTTTCGTGTCTAATCTAATTTCTGTGCAAATGAATGTCTGAGAAAAGCAGATCTGAATGGCTTGAACTGAACTATTTTAGAGAGCTCCGTGAATGTAACCACGGTGACATTTTCCCACACAAATTCATGCTGAAACCTGTGTAAATGCGTTCTGGTGGAAAAGAGATCTGCGGCCGAGAGTAAGGAACCAAAGATGCAGCTGCTTAAGCCGTGGCTGAGAAGGAAACAGTATAAGATAGTTATTTTTTAACTGATCATAATACCTATTAAAACCGAACTTTGGTTGTTTTAGTGCTGTTTCTATAAGGCGGGCACTTAGTTGACAAGCAAATAGTGTGATTTGGTTGATGGAATGTAGTCTTTAGACGATACTGTGATCTCTCTGCTTTGGTAGATCGTCAGTACAAAGATCGTCTTCACGATCTCATATCGCACACCCCTACTTGTATTCAATAATAAATGGTACAAAAACTGCTTCTTGTTACATCTGTATGTATGTGCGATTAAATGCGATGAATTAGATTAATTAATCGCCACACTATAATTAATTAGATCAAAAATTTTAATCGTCTGACAGCACTAGTACAAACACATCAACAAGGGGTGGAGGGGTGGAGGTAGCTCAGTGGGTAGGATACTTGGCTCTGGACCATGAGGACCATGAGGTCCAGGGTTCGAATCCTACCTACAGCACCACCACTGGGTCCCTGAGCAAGACCCTTAACCCCAAGTTGCTCCAGGGAGACTGTACCCTGTAGTAAGGGAATGGAAGTTGCTTTGGATAAACGCGTAAAGCTAAATGATGTAATTGTCTTTATTCCATTTAACATGAGTATGAGTCACATTATTGAGTGAAAAAAAATCCTAGTACTGTCCCTTAATGAAACTTTACAGTATTTTAAAATGTAAAATGCCTAACAATCCCCATACTTTCCATACATCCAGTTTTTGCCCTTTAAATCTCTGTCTGCAATTTTCTTCTAGACTAAGGGTGAAAACCACATCTTAAGTTACAGTAATGCATTGCCACCAGTTCACAGATAACTACCAGGCGCCTGTGGAATGATTTCCAAATTAAATCATGTACACGTCTGACCAATAAAAAGCTTGCATGGCCAAATACATTTTTGGCAAAGGTGCATTTTCCATTTTCAGAGCAGATTGAATTAAGGACACTTTCCATTCAGCGTTTAATGAAAAGGAAAAAAGAAAGCTAGCTCGAGGTTTAAATTTAAATCCTGTTTCATTTGAGGCCTCTCTGAAAGATGAATTTGGAAATGGACATAGCCTGAGTGGGCAAAGCACTCACCTTCTGATTAAATATCACTGCAGTGACACTACAAAGATTCTCTTCATTCTGAAGAGGACAAGTCAATCCCGGCATTAGACACAAAAGATTCAGAAGAAAATGTTGCATAAAGCAGAATTTACTGCTTTTACATCAAACACTACTGAAGTATGTAGGTCAGGCGCATGCAACACTGCTGCCGGATATCACCACCCAGCTGAGTTTACCTCAAACTCTAATCAAATAGATTCAGCAATCAGCGTCATCTTGAGAATTTCAATACTCAAGCATGGTCTGATAGGCCTGGAACTCTGCAGGACTAAAGACTCAGGAGAGAAAGTGATGAAAAATTCATCCGAATGATGGAGCAATGCTGGAGAGATGGGATACCTCTAGAAAAATGGCATCTCCTGCTTGGGTGTATAATCACTTTTTTTAACTGGTTAAAAAGCCCAACAGTGCCATCATCTGTGTAGTGTGTGTCAGTGAAGAAGCAATTATGCACCATAGTAATTTTTTCTTTCCTCGACCTGCAAAGAGCCTGCAAGACCACATAGATCAATCAGGAAGTCACAAACCAAGAGAAAAATAAATAGCAATATGTTCTGAAAAGATGGACTTCTAAAGCACAGAGGTATTAAGGAACTTCAGAGGAGAAGCTACGGAATAAAGGAACGGACACAATTAGCTCCATTTTATTACATGTCTTTATTGTCCAAAGTACCATAAAATGATAACTGTACAACTCGGCACACTTAAGCAGAACCAGGGCACTAAATATTCAAATCGCTGGCTGAAGACACATATAAAAATGTACATATTTACATAGAAAAAAAGGCTTATTCAACATGTGACGACTCTCTTCACATGGGAAACTAACAAACACGTTTTCATACAGAAGCAAAATAAAAACAATGCTAGAAATAAAAAATAAAAAAAGCCATGATTCTAGTCCCTGGTACTTATCTGAAAGAACAGAGGGGATGAGACTGCAGAGCGTGAGCATGCTCATAAAGGCACTCAGTGATGTACTATATACAGTTAATTCATCCCAAGTGAGAGGAGCTCACTTGCAGGCTTTTCACAGTAATAATGAATCTCTTTACATCCCCGCTGAAAAAGCCAGAGAACGATGACAATTACAATGACGTAGAACCCAATTAAAATAAAAACGTTTCCACTGTAGAGGAGTAGCCACTTTGTTCAAGCTGATGGACTAATACAGTTCTCATGGGATTAAAAGAAAAAAAAAATCGACAACAGACATCGAGGACAACAGTGAACGAAATGCAGATATGTCAGTTTGAAAGTATCTGCTAATCCAGGAAGACAAGGTCCTCTTATGGGACACCTATAGCATTACAGCACCATTTAGAGCTTTCCTCTTCCCAGTGATAACCACTAAAACAAGAGTCAGCCCACATCAGTCCCAACACACATTCCCTACAAAAACACACTGTACCCTCTGTGCAAGAGCCTCATTTTATAATAAAAAGGGGAGGGGGGGGGGGGGTATTTTCAGTATCACCCTGAAAAACAGGACAACTCTGTGAAAATGATTACAAGAGACAATGTAAATGGAGAGCACATTTGTAATCCCTACGAGATACTGCTCTTTGGTGTTCCATGACCTCTTAACAAGGTATTTCATATTACACTATAATTGTGAGAGACAGAGTGACAGAGAGACAGAGAGACAGAGAGACAGAGAGACAGAGAGACAGAGTGACAGAGTGACAGAGTGACAGAGAAAGAAAGAGAGAGAAAGAGAGAGAAAGAGAGAGAAAGAGAGAGAAAAGAAAGCAATCCATTCCTGGCAGGCACCAAATCTAGCCGCATTAAGCTTTAAAAAAGGCTACAATTAGTTATTCGGTTCTCTTTTTGTAATACATTAAGGTAAGTGTAAACATGATCTACATGATCTTTATATAGGCCAGTGGCACTCAGTGGACACAAGCACTCTACACATCCCTCATCTTGTTATCCATTAGACACACATTCACTTACGGAAGCCCCCAATGATCCAACACACTCCCCTCCAACCCACACGGACACAATCTGATATGAAACTGATGCAAGCACTTGGACAACAACTAAACGCTCACATCCAAATCCCCCAAAAGCTGATGTTTGATACTAGCTGATAAATAAACAGTTCTGTTACAAACAGCTGACACAAGGAGGCCTTCTGTTGTTGTTGGGTTTTTTTTTCTGGTTACATACATAATGCCTCATCAAGCTCTCTCGTAAGGTCCATCCACATGCTGTAGGCTAGATGAAGATAAGATTGGTACATATTTCATTTTATGTGCAGCAGCTGGAGGTAAGAAACCACAAGACACTAATCAAGTTTCACACAAAGCCACAGGTCAGACACCACCCCTCTCAAACGACATAAGGGCATGAACATTCAAAGACATCCTTAGAAAGCTACCTTCCTGTCCCCTCTGAGATAAATGCATAATGCGGTGAAAGTGCAGCACAAGCCGGTGCCACTCTGAGAGGAGAACTGAGAAGATTGCGTTTAGGGGTTAAAAAGCACTTGGTAGAGCATGGACTATGGTTCATTGTTTTCATCCGGCCACCTGCGCAAGAGAACCTCATGAAAACTGTGTTATAGTTAAACTGGTTTCTACGCCACAGCTTTAAGATTAAACCAATAGCTTTTTTCATTTAAATATTTAAATAGATATAAAACATTTTTCTCTTATTTTTTTGTTGTTTTAAACAGAGAGTCTGTACACATCTGGTACCAGTACATATAAAATTACAAGAGATGTTACATAAGAAAGGATACCTTCCTTCTGATACGTCATATCAAAAATATGTGATACTTTAGTAAACATATTTCATAGTAATTTTTTTCTAGTCAAACTTTACATTGCTACATTACATGTCAAAGTTAGAAATATACCAAAAAAAGGGTGAGAGTATGCTGCCTAGCTCCTTTATAAAGTCCAAAGGCTCTCTGCATGCCATGGTGACCAATAGCACGTGGCAGTTGTGGGAAAGGCTAGAAAAGGCTTTAGTGCGGAGGTAGAAGCCTTAGAGTCAAAAACGTACTTCCCACAGTACTCCCACGCTCCTCTCCTCTCCTCGCTCTCCTCCACCTCTTTTCTTTCTTTCTTGCCACCTCCAGCAGATACACGTACCCAGCACCATCTCTCAGCTCCTCCCCTTTGATCTTTCCCTTTCCAGCCGCTGAGCGGCACCTCCTTCTCTCTCGATCTCTGCGCCTCCTCTTCTCCGCCCCCCCAGCCCTTTCAGTCGATCTTTTCCACTTTGCCGATGATCTTCTCTTCGAAGATGGGCAGAATGGTGTCATCCTCACGCACTTCCTCGAATACCACTCCACAGTCAAACTCGTCACTCACCTTTTTGAAATAATACCTGTGATCAGAGGAAAAGACAGGGGTGTTTATTGGGTCAGGATTACACTTCTGCCATATTAATTCCTTCTCCAGGCACACTTGTCATGCAAATGTCAAACGACAGTCACCAAATCAGCGATACATTTAAAGAGTAAAATCCAAATTGGCAAACTGAACTGTTGCTGAAGCATTTTGGGCATAATACATCAAACTTTATAGAGCATTTTGGATGCTATTTTACATAGTTCTCTTCCCATGAGTAGGTAAAATGCATTATCTGAAAGGAGGAATCCTTTCCACCTAAGAATGGCGACCAAGTCATTACCTTTTGGTGTGGAGACTGATGTGAAACAACACTATAATTACACCAGTAAAAGTGTTATGGAAAATGCTTGACTTGCTCTAGTAACCACATTATAATGCAGTGATGAGCAGCCAGATAATTCTCAACAACTGGCTTAATAGGTTTGTACACCTATTGGCTTGATAAGGCTTAAGTTAATTTAGATACTGCCCAACAGTAGTAATAAGCAGCCAGTTGATGACCTGTTTTTGATGCCTTACAATTTAGTAGGAGCATTATTATGAAATAATGCTCTTTTTACTGATTTGTTACCTATTATTTGATTCTGAAACATTTGATCCTTTGTGAAAACTCATTTCTGTGTAAACTAAAAGCCTTTAACCTACTTGCCCTCCTGTGGGCCATTTGTGTCCACTTCACTTCACTTGCTTTTTGACCACTGTGTTAATGCATATGGAATATGTATAATATGTATATGTATATTAGGGGTGGTACGGTTCATGAAAAAAAAAAAAAAGCTTGGTTTGCTTGTCACTGCTCTGTACGTGTGCAGGGTACGGTTCGTTGGTTCATGGCATGCGCAATAGACCTTTTTCAACTTCCGTGTTTTTGACTGGAAATACATAATCGTAGGGCATCTTTACTTCCGAATGTATCCAAAAGTGGTGCAAACAGCGATCTCTTGGTCTTGTAGCATACGGGAATTTTAAAAGGACCCTCAGTTGTGGAATGTGACATATGGCGAAGCTCTCCTCCACAGAAAAGCGGCGCGACAAAGTGAACAAAGTGGCTACTCCCCGTGTGCACGGACCTCTGTGCTTCATGCTGCATAACTTCACAGGGCAAGCACTGATTCCCAACAAATTACGACGTTAGATAGGGCTCCATACGGCTTTTCCAACGAGCCCAATCACGGAGAAACTCACAAGTTAAACGTCACCAAGCTGTCCCATTATTTTTGACCCACGGGAGTTCCGAACCCCATAGCTCCATTGAACAAGCACCAATCCGCTTCAAACTTCACAGTAAAATAGACCTCCAGGAGACCTTTCCAATGACCCCTTAAAGCCCCCAGAGTTATTAGCAGTAAACCATTAGAGATAGAGAGAATTAAAAGGTGCATCTGTCTTTAACGGAGCAGGAGAAGTTTAAAATTCGCTCTGGGTCTAACAGTGCATTTCTCCCCGCAGCTCAGCTGTGGAAAAAAACTTAAATCTGCAAATATTTACAGGGAACCTCAGCTCCGCAATGCAAATCCAAAGTGACTGGAAAAGCTGTCCTCCGCAAAGGACTGGCGCTACTGTCCCGTGTGCATGGACATTACGAGTGGTATAACTGAGTGGCAAGCCCCCGCCCCTATCAAACTTCACAGTCAGACAGGCTGACAGGCTCTAGGAGATATTTTGCAATGAGCCCTGGTTCTCTTATTTGTTCTTTATTTTCTCTGATCTCGGGATTTCTAATGCAGTTTACCCTACAATTGCGTACTTCCAGTTTTCATGAAAAAGGTCCATAAAGGCATTGTTATTACTGTTTTTGTGTTGAATTTGTTCCACTTTGTGTTTGTGGCCTTTGCCATTGTTATGACCCTGTTATAGGTAATAATGTTTAATTAGTTCTGACTTACCCAAAATTCTGAGCTTTAAGCTTAGTTGATATTGCGTAAAATTTAAATCTTTGTGTGCTAAAAGGCAAAAGAGTTCCAGTAGATGGCAATTTACATTCTCTTTTTTACCAAATAAATGAAAACAATCAATTAACTCCTTCTTGCTGTATCAAGAAAAGAATAACAAGAACCATACCGAACCGAGAACAGTCACCCTCAAACCGTAATCCAAACCAAATCATGGGTTTTGTGAACCATGCCACCCCTAATGTGTGTGTGTGTGTGTGTGTGTGTATATATAAAATACATAGATACATTATTTATATACAAATATTAAAGATTTAACCATCTCTTAATAAATGCAACAAATATCCAAACTGTGCTTTTCTTTATTACTACAACTCTAAAAACTACCCATAGTAAGTAACACCAATGAAAAGACAGAAGCATGGATGCTTTACCTATAGCTCCCTTTCTTGGTAAGCAGCTCCTTGAATTGTCCCAGTGTGACAATCCTCCCTTTTACTGAAGTCCTGTATGGGATGGGCTCACCACAGAAGTAATAGGCAACAACGATGTTCTCACATGGCTGCTTTTTCATCCCCTTGTGTCTGCATAACAGAAGGAAAAAATGATTCAGTGTGATCAAAGCATTACTGTCGACAAAAAAACTGCACAGACTGCACATCAGATCTTCTCAGTGGAAAGGACACTTCCAAAAGAACACTGTTTGATGCCATCTGCAATGATCAGGCTAGGATGATACGAACAGGGCTTTTCTAGCGTGGGATGTGACCAGGGGACCATTATCTCCAAAGTATTTGTTAATTACTGGCCCAAGCACGATACACGGGCAAGACTGAATATCAAGTGAGTGGGTGTGTGCAAGATTTTATCATCTGCCTGATAACGTCTCGTTGTTGCTTATGATTCCAACAGCCTGTCACACACCCAGTGTTTATAAATATACAAATAAAAAGGATGAAGGATGCTGCACATAAAAAAGGTCACTGCTTCCACTGATCAACATCAAATGGGCATATTTCTGATTGACAGACAGACCAAGAATGATTACTAACTACTTTCCAAGCTACCACCTCAGCTAGGCCATACAGTACAAAAAAAAAAAAAAAAAAAAACATGTGACAGTAAAGGTAGTGCATTGTAAGCATGAAAACTGGTTGCACACGATGCACAGCCTAAGCTGTTACAATTCTTGCCAAAATATTATTCACTGCCAAATAATAAAATGTATGAACCAGTATATTATTGGGATTATCGACAAAAAACTTGGTTCTCTATATTTGTTCCTGCACTCACACTGCCACACATTCCCACTCTTCTCCTGCAGAATTATTAAATGGCAATTATGTGGATGTTTTACACAGATATGGCAGAGGACAACAAAACTGTAATTTGAAACAGGTTCAGTCTGGGTACAGTGCAGAGCACTGAACATTTTCAATCTCATGAATGTAATATCACTAATCTAACTGAAACCGTGTAATTCCAGTGATCATAATGATACACCATAAAGACTATGGAGCCAGACACCATTAACACCCCAAACATTTACGGCACAATTAATGGACACTCAAAGCGTCTAGGCCAGAAGTGCAAGGTCAATTGTATTCCAAAATTAAAAACCTCTCAGTCTAGCTACAGACTTGGGCCCTTTTAGACCCATCTTGAATATTCAGCCCTCACCCAAGATCAATTCTGGACTTGCCAAGGGTAGATGCTCAACACTGTTGTTTTGTTATCACGCAGGATTCCTCACCAACATACATCACCTCTTTAGTGTTTCTGACAAGTTCACAATCATATTTTCATTGCTAGAGATGCTCCGATCAGCATTTTTGGGGCCAATCACCGATCACCAAGATCATGATCTGCCAATTGCCGATCACTGCGGAACACAGAATGGCAGGGGAATCGGAATCTTTCATCTATAATCTAGCAGAGTTTGCACCATTTGTAGAAATGAATCTAACTCTAAATGAACTATATTGAAAAAAAAACTGCAGAAATAGGCTACAGTCAAGGTCTTGAAGAAACACCAAGTGTTTATTTTAGAAAATGAGAAGTTAAGGCTACTGTAGACCATTTTTCCCAAATAAGGCAGATTAACTTAAAATTATTCCAAACAAAAAGGGGTCAGGCAGACCAACACACATCAGATCAGCTTAATGGGATGTAGCCTCTTAATACACTGATTACATTTTATAA
>JBBMFX010000134.1:7528982-7542862 GCA_037832545.1 Rhabdalestes septentrionalis | reverse complement strand
ATAAACAGTAAGAACTCTTCTCACACACAGTGCTAACTGACTAATGAGAGAACTATGGCACTATGTCATGTATTTATCAGCTGTAGTCATTTTCATATTCAAGGACCGGCTGCTTTATAAAAGCAGAGCAGCAACGCTGTAGTACGTGAGGAATAGCGTGATAGTAGGCCCATAAATATAATCACCTCTGAAGTCACTCCCTCATTTACAGTGTAATCAAGAGCGTTACAAGAACGTCATCATGTGATCTGCTTGTGTAAATCACAGTACAAGCAGTATTCTTGAGGGAGACAAAAGTGAGAAAGAGGAGCTGAAAAAAAATATTTTAGTTCAGAATGTATTAAATAATAAGATTTCAGGTTTAAAAAATGTACCAAGAAAGTCATTATTACTTGATTAAACTAAATTAGTTAAATTCTAAAGAAGTCATCTTAAATTTACATTCTTGATTAATCACAATTAGTTGGTCATTTGAATGATATTACTGCGTACTTTCAATATCCTACTGGTCTCACTTAAATAAAAACTGAAACAAACCCTTTTATATAACATGGTTGTTTTTAAAGTCTTGGTCTTCTAAAAGATGTCCTAGTTTAACCGTTTCCAGTAGGGTATTTTAGAATGTTTTAATGTTCTCTGCATGGCATAAAAAAATCAGTAGATTTGTCTATGGCTAATGTATCCATTATGACAAGTCATGGTTTAAAATGGTGGCCAAAGCTTTGATAGTAAATCTGATCATGATGAAAGCATGATATCTTGTATGTTCCTTTACTTTTAGGGTTATGTATTACTCCCATATCACCACGTTCCTCCTCAATCTCTCTATAGACAATGGGATGCTCCTGGCCTTGCATGTTTTCTTCAAGATTGCTGCTCACTTGCAAAATGTACTGATATATGAAAAAGTGGTGAGATGCTTCGAACCTAAATGATACTTAATAATTTATTAACTTAATGCTGGCTTATCGAAAGGTGTCACAAAACCCAGTGGATCACAGCTTGCAGGCTATTAGGCTACATAACTGCAGATCCTTCAGAGTGCCCATGCTGAGCAATAGAATGGGGTGGCCTTGTCAGATGAATCCCATTTCCTTTTATATCATGTGGATGTGTGTTTCCCGCTTGTCTGGAAAAAAACTGTACCACAATGAACTATAGAGTCTGTGTGATCCTATGGGGAATGTTCTGAGAAACTTCGGGTCCTGGCATTCATGTGGATGTTACAGACCACCTACCTAAACATTGCTGCAGACCAAATGCTGCAGACCTTCATAGCAGTGGCATCTGTTCATTATTTACTAGAGGCAGTGGCTTCTTTCAGCAGGGTAATTCACACTGCTGTGCTGCAAAAATTGCTGAGGAATGGGTTGAAGAACATGAAAGTGTTCAAGGTGTTAACTTAGTCTTCGAATTACCCAGAATCTCAATCCGACTGAGCATTTGTGGGATGTGCTAGGCACGCTAGTCAAATCCACGGAAGCCCCAACTCTAAATTTACAGGACTTAAAGGATCTTCTACCAACTTCTTGAAGAAAGTCATCAACTCACACCTTCAGAGGTCTTTGGATTCTATGCCTTTTCAGGTCAGATATATTTTGGCAGAATACAAGGGACCTAAACAATGTTAGGCATGTCTTTATAATGTTATGGCTGATTGGTGTGATGTGCCGTTATTCTGCATTTTTTGCTCTGTTTTGCATGCATCTATTTTGACTAATTTCTCATTGACATACCCACACAGTCGTGTAACTTGCTAAAAGTCGGCTTTACTTTAGGAGTCATGTTATGGCTGCTGATTCACCAAAAAAACCCAAGTCATTAATACAGCTCGTGGTAATGTTCAAAGGCCATTAATTATCTTGCGCATTACTCATCTCATCATTCAGCTGCACTTTTAGATATCATAATCCTGTTGTTCAACACATGTGATTCATGCATGATATACAGTCATGATGCCATAACAGCCTTGGAATTATATGTATTATTCCATAGCAGAATGCTTCAGAATTTATATGTGTAATAATTTTTGTGACAAATGTCTACTCACCTGAACTGACACTCCATAGTTAGGAAACAAAATGTACACATAGTGATCTAAAAAAATATGTATTTTGAGATGAGATTTCTGTTCATCATGAAATTTTGATAAAATGTAAAGAGCAACTGCTGTTTTCTAGTAGTGTATGAGTTATGAACGTGTTAAATGAATATATTATCTGACATTTTTTAGATATTTTCTATATGTATTACTTAATAATCTTTCTATTTTATGCCTGCCTCATTTTGTTTCTTTCTTTTCTAACCTGATTCCCTTAGTGATCTTGTGATTATTATTGTATTGTTATTTCTTTTTATTATTGTTATTTTATTCTTGTGTTATTTACAGTGTCCTTGTGTGTTTTGAAATGTATTATTATTTATAAGAGGTGATATTATTTATGAGGTAATATGCATCATTAAGTTACATTAAGTCATTTTTGTAGATTTTTCAGTAAACACTTAAAACGGTTAATACACTTCATATTAGCCAATCAGAACCAACTTGTAAGAAAAAGTCCTGGAGGATAAATGACTACCACAGTTTGGTGATTTATATATTCAGACACAGATCACAGTCATTTGTTAAATTCCAGGTTTAGTGAATGTATTTGTGTACAAAACAGTGTTGGACACCAACCCTCCAGGTTCAGAGCTGTGCACCCCTGTCTTAAAAACTTTGGAACAAAACGTTTCATTTTGCAGTGCGTTTGGAGACAAGTATTCTGCATTTAGTGACTCTGACACTACCATGCAGACATAAAACTGGCTGTCACTTTCCTTTCCTATAAAAAATGAGAAATGCAGCCATTTGAGGGCAGTGCCTGGCACAGCTGAAATTAAACCTGAGGTTTGGAGCTTAAAGTAGAAACCCACTGATTCCACAATGATGTTGTCTTGACAATTAAGATGTAAACATGCTAATCTCCCGGAGTAAATGTGACAGGTTTAAGAATGGACCATTAGACCAAACATTTGGATGTAATTCCATTGGAATCATTCCCTGCTTTGGGCTGGAACTCTATCCATGAACAGTTCTGAACCCACTGATTTTTTAAAAATGTACTCTTTCACGCTTTTCTCCTCTGCTGCACACATGGGAAGTATGATAAGCTGGTCTTACACAAGCCTACTGGAGCCTCTCATGTCTCCTATTGTCTGAGCAAGGCCCGTTGGCTCAGTTATGCCAGTACCAAGAGCAGGGGCAGGGGCAGATAAGAATGCTGCCATAGAGACCCCAGCAGTGAAACCTCAGAAGATGAACATGTGATGGACTGAATTAATGCACCCTTTCCACGTAAATGAGAAGGGTTTCTCCAAGAACAGCAATGTTCCCATTTTCACTGCCTCTCAGCTGACAAAAATGATACTACATTACATTTTCCAAACACTTGTTTTTAACGCATAACACACATTTTATTGTGTGACCGGCTTGCTTGTAAATGGGTTGAGGTACCAGTAGATATGTAAATAAAACAAAATACACAAATAAATAATAAAACATTAAAAAATGAAATGTTAAATCTCAGCAAACACCTGCTTGGAGCTCTGTCCTTTTTTTCCCTGTAAAATTGTTCTCAGTAGGATCTAAATGTGTTTAGGTATCAGTAGGGATGTAAATAAAGTAAAATACATTATAAAACAATAAAAAAAAAAACCAAATTAAATACCATAGCTATTTTCAAAATCTGCAAACGTGTGTGGATCTCAGTAGTTGTTTTCCCCTTAATTGAAATATACTTCTTAATTAGTTTACAATTGCACTTTTTTCATTATTTAGTTTCATTTATGAAATTTCTAAATAACAATATGAACTTTCTTTTCTTATTAAATTCATCAGTGTGCAACAATTTCATGGCCTCTAAGGCTGTAAAGCTTGCAAAAGTGGCATACTGGACTGTCAACTGTAAATAAAAGAAAGAAGACAAAGGACATTCCAATCTCTCAGCCGCATGTCACTGATTCTAGTGCGCACTGGCTAAGGCTAAACCATTTCAAGAGCTGTGACAGACTAATATGCAGCTCAAGCTTTCAATAAAAAAGGCGATGACAGCCATGTTGGCTGAATGAGATTCTGAAGAAAAGGACTGGGGCCTGCAGGTGTTCTTTTGGCCCCTAATCGCAGTGGCTCAGGGAGCGCTCCCCATCCGTCAGCTGGAGTTGCTCGAACTGTACAAGCATTCATTTAGAAGCAGTTTCAGCAACAGGTGGTGTCAGATAAGAATAACAAAATGAGCATTTTCATTTTATAAATCTGATCAAACAAAGAAGAGAACTGCTCTCATTTAGTTAGAAGTCTTCATAAAATTGCAAAAATTTTGTTATCTCTCTATTTTATATATATCTAGACACACACACACATAATGTGTGTTGGTGTGTGTGTATGTGTTTGTGTGCGTGTTTAAAATTGGTGTTTTTATGGTGTTTTATTTTTATCTAAAATGAGCAGGAATTTGTTATGGGGAATTATTCAGACCAGTGAAATCTTGTTCAGTATTTATGTTTTTGTCTTTTGTTTTTTTAGCAATAGCAAAACAAATCTACATGTTTTTTTTTGGCATAGGAATGTTAAAAATTAGACTAAAATGAGAAAAACTGTGAAGAATTTATTCTGATGTCATGATAAAAGTTCTCTTGATGAGAGAAAAACACCCGCTTCCCTCAGAATTGTTCGGTGTTGGTTTTTGTTACAGCTGCCAGTACAGATTTAGTCCTCTATGTAGGCTGTGCTTGAAATGGGCTTATCTTTTGAGGGGCCTGATCAGTTGACAAAAGCCCATTTAGATGTTAAAACTGAGTGCAGTGCTTTTGATACATACAAAAAGTTAATTAGATTCCTTCAAACAAGTCTAAGTCAATTAAAGGTCCCATCGACAATTTGGCAGCAAAGAAAAGATAAGGGAAAATTCAGATTTTTGAGATAGAGAAGAAACAACAGAAAAGAATAGAAAGAACTTGAAATGACAGTTCAGGGAGCTCTCTGAAAGTGAGAGAAAAGGCGAGCCTGGTCTAGAATAGTTGAGCTATTCTGAGTGATTGGGACATCATAAAGGGAGGGTGCCTTTGGTGTATTGATAAGCTGCTCTTTTAAGTGTTTGAGAGTCTGGGGAGAGGAGGAGGCACCCAAAGCCTGTCAAAATGTATTCTGGAGTCCTGCTGATATCTTTTGTCATAGCTGAATATATCGTACCCAACAGTCCTAGGAGTGGATTAGGCACAGAGGATTAAATGATTTGCCGCCTGGAGTTTACTTAATTCTGAAGCTAGTGATTAATGTTGCCATATGCACAAAGAAGAAAGCACGAATGAAATTAATTTCTGCTCTGTTTTGTTTATTTTGAAGGCATATGCGATTATGATGTAGCGGCATAGCTAACCATGGATCAATGGCCGAAACACTGCTGTAATGAAGTCTATGCTACGTTGAACAAATGCACAGAGGAAAAGCACGGAAAGCTCGTCATTATTTCCACTTTGAGCTGGAACCGTGCGCTGAGCAGTCGAAACAATTGATGCGCTGGCTTTGAAAGAAAGAAGGCCGTAACAGAAGCAAGTCTGCCAATGAGACAAAAACATAGGCGGTAAATAAAAGAAAAAGGGGGGTGACGAAAAACACAGTAGTTTGGAGGGAGGAGTAACTGACGCCATTACACTTGGAAAAATATCACACAAATGGCACACCTACCATCTTCGTGTGAGGTCACCTCAAAGTCTGCCACTTTCTGTTATTCTGAAGTGAAGATTTATTCCAATTGTCTTGCGATAGCTTGGTTCCTCTGTTACGCAGTCTGCGGCATGCACAGCCGCCATCTTTAATCTCGCCTGGGTTCAGCTGGTGATGGTCCTCTCCCCTCCATCGTCCCTTCTCTTTTAGTGCTTTCAACCCCAACCCCCCTTCTCGGATTGTTATTGGGGAGTTCTTCTTTTCTTACTCACATCATATCGCTATATCGACAGGCTCCTGGGCCGCTCAATAGGGGGGCAGCGTGAACATGGAGCTTTGGCTGCTACGCTTCGCCACGTCGCTTATACTCCGAGCACACACTCTCCAAAACATATCCGCCGAAAACAAAAATTCATCCCAGATCTGAGGCCTTTGATCTGAAGAAGGCCCGAATTTAAAGCCCCCCTCCTTCCAAGGAGAGCGTTTGAAGATGGCGTTCTCTCAGATGTTCCAAGTAATGAGATTTAGAGTGCTATGATTAATCTAGGCCAATTTTATACACATACAGCCATGCACATAGGCGAACACAAAAGACACGAACCTAGACATAGACTGACCGTTCAAATTAAGTTTCCTCGGTGGATCCTCGCGCTCCCAAATTAGGGAGAAAGATGTATCAAAAACCCAACAAGAGCCCAGTTGGAGTTCTTTGATCGCGGTTTGCAAAAAAGAAATTGATCTGCGCAGCCTTTGACAATAATTTTGTGAAGTACAGCCATGCTTATTCTTCTTCTTCTTTTTTTTCCCGCGTCCATTCTTTCCCATGGTCTCCGTCCATCCAACCATACCAAATTTATCAACCTTTTCCCCCGTTTTTATTGTTGGCGCTTAATGCTAATCTTGTTAGCCCAGTCTCTGTCTTGTTTCATGGAGTAGTCCATGCTAAGTCTCAAAATGGATGATGCTCTCACCTGCCTCTCCTGCTGGGTGTCTCCTCCGCTGTGATTTCCGTGGTCCGCCATGACTGGGCGCAGTCGCCTACTTGCCACCCTGGAGTACTTTCTAATACTCATGGTTCTGTTTCTGTTCCTTACTACTGTGTTGCTGAAAGATGTGCATCTTTACTTTATGTTGCAGCTTCAGCTCTGCGAGCTGATTGGTGGACGCGAGGACCAGATGATAGACCTCAAAACCCTATTGTAACTATGGCAACAGACCCCACAGGCACAAGTGATTTGCTCCTAATTGCTAGGTAAACATTAGACATAGAGCTGGATCTGATCACAGTGTGAGATGAGACTCGGGGGGTGATGATTACAAAAATCAAACAAGCTTTGAAAATGAAAGGACAGCTGAGCACTGCCCAGTGCAGTCCACCCAGAGCGGGATGGGGGGGGAAAGGGGAAAAAAGGGGGAGAAGCATGCTGGTAAAGAACACCAGTCCTTTTCATGACACTGTTTACGGAACGCCAAATTTAATTTGCGACTTGATGCTGGGTAGTATTTCAATATAAAAAGAAAGAGAAAATAACTGCAAAAAAAAGAAAGCAAAAGTGAACACCACTAATAGAGAGAAAGCGCAGCAAGAAGATCGGTGAAGACAGATGAGAATGGTGGAAAGAGAAATGTGCAGAAGGGGAAAGATGATATTGCCTTTGTTGGGTAATGTTATCAGCTGCTTACCTTTCATACAGATTTCACACTTGCTTGTCTGGCAGCAGCCAGGGTCAGAGGCAGCAAACTCTTCCCACAATGCCCGATTTTCCATTCAAAACAGCCTCAGTGTTGCCTGCCACTCGCATTTGCGTAGACACCGCCACACTTAAAGCAAATTCGCCATACACACTTTGTCTTGTTCGTAGGACCCCCTCGTCCTTCTGCATTTAGGATCGCGTCGGCTGGCGATGAGGTGCTACCAAAAAGACAGTAGAGATCCAGCATGCTGCGCGTAGAAAAACAGCAGTGTGACTACAGAAAAAGGAAAGTCACGGGATAAAATAGCAGCTGGCCTGTAGTCTTACTGGCCCCACAGCACACTAGAGTAAGGGCTCATCTGTGAGGATCTTGGGGTTTTAGGGGGAGGGGGGTCATTTCTTTAGTAGGGAAGAGAAAGCGTACATAGTGGGGAAAAAACTGCAGCCAGGTGAAAATAAATTAATCAAGTAATTCAAAACATTCTGGAAGTTATTCAAACTCAGCTTAATTCATCATCTTGTGTTCCGGATGTATTGAAATGTTGGAGAATTAATTATTTGCTTTTGTTTGTGCAAATGTATTTACATTTAAATCTATCTTAATACAATTGATCCCACTCGTAATATTTAAAGTTCAGTAGTTTCGAGGTCTGTGTTGTAATTCATAACTCAGGTGCTAATATGTAGTACTATATCCCAGACACTCACAGAGGGTTTCAGTTAAGCTTTTATTTAAAGGGTTCAATAAAAATGTGTTTAGGGCAACTGTGATTTGTTATCCTCGGGTTTTCTCTTTTTTATTTATATAAACAAAGGTAAGTGTTAAAGAATCTTATCACATTGTGTTTGCCTCTATACTTACTACCCTGCATATATCTTTTATAATTATATTTTTATACTGACAAAATGAAACTTTGAATAAAACATATAGCCAATGTATTATCTGTGTAGTTCAGTCTTAGAAAAGGGGGCAAAGAAATCTAATGGCTAGTCTTACAATCTAAAATAAATGTTTGTACGTATGTGATGTTTGCAAAGCAACTATAAAGACAAACCCATCAATAACCTACTAATATGTAAGAAATACACTATACTCTGATTAGATGACTGATACACAGATTGACTGATCAGATAAGTCACAATATATACATCAAACAACCATTACTGGCTGACAGGCTGACAAAATTATGAAGCCTATGCTGTCAGAGAATCTCTTACTATTTTCCACTTTCCTATGAATCCAGTAAGGAAAGGTGGTCACATAATGTACAGGCACAAGTAACATCAAAATGCTTTTCCAGTAGTTTTTCTTAAATATCAAATCACTGATCCTGCCCAAGACAACTTAAAAATTGTTACATTTTTACAATTATACTGAGATCCAATGAAAGAGATCTAAAAAGAGTAATATTTCATTTCATTTCTACAAATAAAGCTTCAGAGACTCCAGTATATTCAGTAGATTGTCCTCCTTTGTTTTTTAGAACAGAACTCACATATAAGATGCCAAAACACCACAAATACACGACAAATATACTTTTGTCAAGCTCTTGTAGGCAGACGATTCTCTCCACTGTTGTTGTGAATATTGTGAAGGGAAATTCTAGACCCTGGATGGTGGGTAAAATAAATGAATAGAGAAAAGCACTAACCCGGTAGGATGATAGCTACCAAAGTTATCAAATTCGAAGCGTGCAGTGCGAAATGACACCAAAGGTGTGTCTTCAGAGTGAAAAAAAAAACATGAACTGTCCTGAGGGGACATGGGTGTGACAAAAAAAAAGTGTCAAGTTTCCAGTTAATATTAAGAAAACAGCCCTGCTTATGGCATACATCAGTGTTAATCTTACCTGTGAAGCCATATTACAGCTCTTTCGGATGGTTTTGCAATATTCTTTCATCCTTTGTGATCTTCTGTATCATGCTAGGTAGGTTCCTTTCAAAGGCACCGTCTCTCATTTTAGCCTTGGATTATTGATCAGAGTTCCTTTTCATGAATTACTGATGATTATTTTTTTCCACACCACAAACCCTGAACAGCACAATGTTCCTCCAAAATGTAAAACACAAAACGATACGTTTTCCTCCACAAGTCTCAGCAGAAGGTGAAAAATAGAACACAAAAGGGTACAAATATGAATAAAAATGCCTCATTAAGAGGTGGGCAGTGGCTGGGAAATGAATGCTTGTAAGATTGTGATGCTGTATTGATTTCAAATCAATGAGGAGCGATGATGCTCAGTGTGCTGGATCAATCTTGCATAACAATACAAATCCAACCCCTCAAAGCCTTGCACGCCCTTTATGATGGCTGGATGAAGCAGATGGGCTTTGATAAGCACCAAGTGTGAATTCGAGAGACACTGTTTCACAACATGTCCAATCTGTTATGCTTAGATGCGTCAATCCATGAGAAACTGTATTTATTATACATTAACATGTCTCTCAAAATTTATGTTATTTAAACGTATGCATTTCTAATGATTGGCAGAGGTATTCCTACTTAAGCATTACTAACGATGGATCATTTCAGAGGTAGAACCATCGATCCATATCACTTCATTTGTAGATTCCCTCACTGGATACAATTACTTATGTTTTTTAAATGTCCTTCAATGCTCATTTCATTCCTTTTGCACACTTGCATTATGTACCAGTTATGGACGTCAACCCAGAGAACAATGTTGGCGCTTATAATGGAGAAGCATATTAGAAAACTGAGCATAACAGTCATTGCATCTACAGCTTCCTTTTCTGCTCATTCCCCATGGTAATGAGCAGTATTCATTTATAAAAGCCTTTGAAATAACCCTGGGGTGTGTTATCAAACGAACAGCCACAAGGCAGACACTTCTCTCTGCAGTTCTAGTGAAGGTAGTGCTCGCCTGAACTCATGCATATTGTATCATGAACTAACTCAGTGAGTAATTCAAGCGAATAAACTATGAATATCAATTCACTACTCCAACCTAGTTTGCAACCCAAGAGTGAATTTTCCTATCCCTTTTTTTTTTTACACCCCCTCCTTCTTGCTAAAATGTATTCATAGGAACTGTGGACGGACACACAGAAATGTGGCGCTGGTGAGGTTTATCGCAGCACCCCGGAATTTGACAAAAAAATCCCACATTTACCAAAAGGCCCGCATCGATTATGGAACATTCCAAAAACATACCTCACTTCCACTCTGGTTCTGCAGTTCAGAGATACCAAGAGCACAGAGCTCAGGTTTCGGCTCCAAAGCAGAGCTCCTCTCCCCATCTTTATGCTGCGTCTCCCCCTCCCACCTCTAGCTGTCTCCCACTCTCCCAGAGGTGCTTGTTTATTCCTCCCTTCAGGCTGTAAGACTGAAACCTGGGCCTGCCATGAAAGAACACACACAGAACAAGGGGAGATTAAAGGACAGTGAGATATAAGCAGTGCATCTGACCATACCATCTGTGCTACTTGAAACATTTTTTTTTTATCTTGCACTCCTGCACAACCCACATGAGCTACAACAAATATCACAAAGCAGTGGAAATGCACACATTTGCGATTCCTTCAGATAAGGAATTAAGTAAATGCATGAATGTAGCCTTTCGGAAAGAGGACGGTGTATTCTGATATAAAAGCAGACTTATAAGAGAGAAAGTCGCTGGCTTTGGTCAAAAATACAAATACATAAATAACTAAACAAACACTACAATTTGCTTTTCAAATCAGGCCAGACGGTATGAAAAGTCTTCTTGGACCCTTAGATAATTTCAGAAAAATCCCCCCAAGCTTGCCATCAATTTGTTGCTCTGAATTTGTTGCATTTTCAGCAGCTTTTACACTAAACCTTCCGATCACAACATATTTAATTAAAAACCTGAAGGCAAACACTCAACATATGTTTATTATAAAGATATATTCTTAATTTGTCATTATTAGCTTGCTTCAAGCTACATAGAAATATTTTTAAATAAATTAATTATTAGTCAGTATACACCAACCATCCACAACATTAAATCAACTGACTACTGAAGTGACAAACACGTATTACCTCATTAAAGTGGCATCAGTCAAGGGGTGGGATATATTAGACAGCAAGTGAACTCTTAGTTCTGGTGAGTTCCTGAAAGCTGAAGCAATTATGAGGAGCTAAAGGAGTTATGAGGAGTTGTTTATGTATTTATTTTATGTATAGTCAAATATATATAGTCAAATTGTGATGGCTTGGCGAGTGGGTTAGAACCTCTCCTTGAAAAAGTGGTCCAAGGAAGGACAACCCAATGCCCAGTGCTCACTGATGTGTGCTGGAAACCAAGCTTAACTCATGTGGTGTGATCCACCAGAGGGAGCACACATTCCTGAAAGAGTTAATGCTGCCCATGATTCAAAGGTGTCAGAGCACACAGTGCATCAAAGCTTGCTATGTAAGGAACTGGACAGCCACAGACAGTCTATGGTTACCCCTGTCCACCACCTAGTGGGCATGTAAGCATCAGAAATGGACCTTTGAGCAACAGAAGGAAGTGGCCTGTTGTGATAATACATGTTTTCTTTTACATCATGTGGATGTTTTAGTGCATGTGCATCACTTACTTTGGAAAGTGATGACACCATATTCCTCTATAGAAAGAAGGCAGATTGATATAATCAATGTGATCTTCTGGGCAAGGTCGTTTGGAAACCTTGGGTCCTGGCATTCATGTGGATGTTACTTTGATATGTACCACCTACATAAATACTGTTATAGAGCATGTACACACCTTTATGTCATTGGTATTCACTAATGCCAGAGGCCTCTTTCAAGAGTATAATGCGCCTTTTTGTTCCGTATCCAAATCTACACTGGTTTTAACCGTTGCTTTCTTCATCTTCACCCAGAGCAATAACCCTGACAAATTTGCGTGAGAGAGGAGGCAGACCTGGTGAGGCGTTACGATTACACAGCCTCCCCTTGTGGATGTCTGTAAAAAACAACCTTACATCCCAGACAAACTATGTCGGACAGTTACTTAAAATGGAACGTACAATAATATTTATATCGTTTCTGGGGCATTAAAAGACTACCAGTTAACCAGCCGAACAGGTATTTAACATTGAACCTGCTCAGAGACTGGACTGGACAGGCTAGTTAAGCCGAAAATGAAAATGAACATTAGAGCAGTTACCAATTCAATACTGTTTGCTAACACATTCTACAATAAAAGGCATAAAACATGAAACACTTAACTGATGTGGTAAATACACCTATATACATATACTGATATTTTCGAAACGTAGCCATCTAACGTTGTGTTGTTTGCAGTCACCGATTATTTACCTGTGGTTAACAGGGTAACCAGTTCAGTATTGTTTGTTAATATATTCTACATAAAAAAAATACAAAATTACTTTACTGACACTACGATAAAGATTAATTTTAGACACGTTAAATGTGCCCATATTTTTGAAACTTCTAATAGACTACTAACGCTGTGATAGTTTCAGTTATATTCTAATGTTAAAAGGAGATAGCTAGCCTGCAATGCACAGCACTAACTATGGTAATAAATACACTACGTTTGGAAGGACTGATAAGTGAACTATCTAAACGGTCTGAATGAGTTACACGGCGCAGGCGCGGTGGCCAAGTGGTAAGGCGTCGGTCTCGTAAACCGAAGATCGCGGGTTCGAACCCCGTCCGTGCCTTTTTATCTTTAAACACACCATTACGGTTACAGAAGGGTTAGTCGAGGTTTTATTGTCGTTTAATCCAAATACAAACAACACACAGCGAAACGCAACAAGGTGCCCCTATTACCAGGTGCAACACATGAACCGAAACAGAACACCACAAGTACAGATGTGATGAGAGTGCAAGAAAAACACAGGACCAACCAAACAACCGGACGAGACTGCAGTTAGTAGCTACGGTAGACAATAGTAAATATTAGCACTTAAAAAGTGCGTCTGTAGATTATATAAACAGAACAACTGAGCACCCTTAAATCTGAGAATAGACCAAAGCAGTGAAAATATATATTTGCGCGATGAGCAGAATGCGTTTTTATCATGTGTCGAATTGTCTTGCTATTGTAGCACCCAGATTTTCTACTTAGGATCCGCCTGTCTGTCTGTCTTTCCAACCTACAGAAAGGATGATGGAGAATTTCCTCTTGCTCAAGACATCGCCATGACCTCTACATTCCCACGTGAACTGAAGATTCACAGGTAGTGTGTTCGGGACTATACACTTTATGGACAAAATTATTGGGACATACATGTTTTTCGGGGTTTCGGCTAGGCCCCTTTCGTCCAGTGAAGGACAATCTTAATTTTTCATTTTGGACAACCTCATGCTTCTAACTTTGTGGACACGGTTTGTGCAATGCCCTTTCCTATTCCAGCCTGACTGTGCCCCTGTGCACTAAGCTCCGTTGGATGAGTTCGGTGTGCAAGAACTCGAATGGCCCGCAAAGAGCCTTTACCTCAACCGCATACAGCACATTTGGGATGTAATGGAACGGTGA
>JBBMFX010000134.1:7500714-7521160 GCA_037832545.1 Rhabdalestes septentrionalis | reverse complement strand
CTCGTCCTGTACCCCTCAGTGAGCCTAGGCTGATTCAGAGTAGGCTTACAAAGCTGAAAGAAATCAGTGTCTTTATTACTGACTCCAGCAGAAATAAAGATACAAAATCAAGGGGACCTGCATTGCTATGATTTACAGCTGCGTAGTTCATTTGAAAGGGAATATAAGATTGTTTTAGCTATGGACATATCTTGGAGATTAAAGGATGCATTTGTGGTGATATTTATGGTTATTTGCATAAATTACTGCACAGTAGGCCTTTCTGGACATATCATGTATATAGTCAATACTTCTAGAAGCAGCTGTTAGATACTGGCGCATCTGGTATAACTGGTCCTGTTTAACTGAAGTACATTGCAGTATAAGGGAACAAAACTGTGTGAGGCCTTAAACAAATATCTTTATGCTTAATAATGTATATATATATTTTTTTCTCCTGTCAAATTCATCACATGTTAGAAGGAAAGAAGAAAAGTGACATGGTGTCCTGTGAAAAAGAATTTTGCTACATGACCCACTTCTACATAAAGATTTCTTTCAGTATTAGCCCTCACCCTTCAGAAGCTTATTGACATTTTGTGCCACTAATGGTCAAAATAATAAAAGGGACAATTCAATATTAATGAGAACTAATAGTTAATACTGATACACAACTGTAAAATAATGAAACAAGTGCCTTTTTTCAGCCAAAAATCTGCCAAAAATCTTAGAAATGATTACAGAATCTGAAATGTATAAATTATTGATCAGATTATTTAAGGCTGCTGAACTTTAGGTATCAGTTGTCTGTGAGTTGCCTTTGTTCATTTTCAGTTGCTAATACTGAAGCACTGTCAAAGAGAAGTATCTCTAAGTAGAAGCAGATTTGAATAAAGCAGCTTTTAATCATAGGCTTAGGACATCTGTACAAACTTGCCAACCTTCAAAATATCACAGATAGAAATACGTTGCACAAATTTGTTCAGTATCATCACTTTGCCTCCTAAAATTATACTATGTTATGCTAATCCAGGCATGATGATCCTAGTGTAAAAAAATGAAGCTGTCATTATGGAAAATATTTGTGTAATATATTCTGGGGGAAATGTATTCAGGGAAATATTTCATAAAATTAACAAAACATGTACACCACCAGGTTGAACAGGCACTCTAAGATGACAAACGGAATTAGACATGATAAACAATAGGGTTCATTGTTTCATTTAATGATTATCAACATCTGTGTATTGTGTTCAACACCTGTGATCACAGTGCACATATAGCAAAAAATCTGTCTAAAGTGCAGGCTGTGAATATATGAGACACAAGACAATATCAATTATAAACAGTCCAACTGAAGTTAGTGTGTATGTAGATGTAATCCAAAACAAGCTTTTTGTAAACAATTGGCGAGCCATGATACATTGGGCAGTGTTGCATATAACTGAATGAAGAGAGTAAAAGATTTTGTTGCATGCAAGGATATTGCACATGAAAAGCAGCCATTTCACCATGTGGCAGTTGAAATGCCTAGATTTAATCTGTTGTTTAAACATTCATATTACTGCGCATGGAATGGCATTAGCAGCCTCTGAGCATATTGTGCATATTCACAGCACATGTAACAAGCAGCCAGATTAGAACACCCATGTTTCCTGTTCTTACACATAGATACTATTTTTTAGCATATATGTGTAGATAAACTGGCGGAACTTGTGGACTTGCCTAGCCTAAGTCCAATGGAGTTTTGTGGGAAAACTAACAGTTGTTTTAATACATCCTCATGGGATAAATCACTAAAATTAGTTTTAGTTGCTGTCTACCAAAAATATAACAAGGTGATTTACAGATACCTATTTTCAATATCTTTAAAGCTGTAAACTCTTGCTTTGGGCCATACATTCAGAAAATGTATATAATCCCTTTCATTCATGTCTACTTTTGTTATATATAGTGCGTGTGCCTGGATTAGACCCTAATTAAGAAGAACTGTAAGTTTGAGGAAAAAAGTTCATGCACCAGAATAAGATGAGGAGTTTTTTACCCTGATATGTCATGCTGATAAGCCTCAGTTCATGCTGGATTAAGTGAGAGGTTCAGCTGGGAAAGTCATTACTGACACCTCACACAGCCAAGGGGATCCTGCCAAGTGAACTGACTCCAAATGACACAGTGGTGCAGACTCGAACTTCTTTATTATGGCTATTTCTGAACCCGTATAACAAATTCATTTCTGACATACACAGCGTTCTATATAAACATCAGTTTAAAAAATGGGGAGGCATTAACTTTACCAAATAAGACTCGCTGGCAATTATCTCTTATTTTAACATGGTTTTCCATAAAGTACACGAAGGTCAGTGGGTTCTCTGGGCCTCTATTTAAATGTAGATCGTAGCTGCCTTTATGCCAAGTTGGCACAGGAAGTTAGCGATCTGACCACTATTCGGTACAGGCCACGGCACACACAGCCTTGATGAAACAATTCC
The DNA here is from genome assembly GCA_037832545.1 of Rhabdalestes septentrionalis. Classification (NCBI taxonomy): domain Eukaryota; kingdom Metazoa; phylum Chordata; class Actinopteri; order Characiformes; family Alestidae; genus Rhabdalestes; species Rhabdalestes septentrionalis. The sequence goes on along the minus strand of JBBMFX010000134.1, from coordinate 7,518,692 downwards.
TCTTGACATGTGTTTTTCTTCCTGGCGTCTTCTCGCGTCAGTCCTGTGAAAAGCCAGCTAACTGTCCTGTCAATATTAGACAGTATTATAGTGTCACTGAGTCTCTCATTGTTGTGCTATAATACAGTACTTAACTGAGTTGTATCAGGGCATGGTGGAGTGACATTGGTATGAAGAACGGCCCACGCACCCATGCAGCATGCACCATGTGAGAGCTCTATCACTTTTATAGCTCTTGCAAGCACCATGTGAAGCTCTGGGGAGGTGGTGGGCTTGCTAAGGCAGAGGGAAGAACTTGCACTCTGTGCCTCTAGAGCACCATTTTGCTGTTTAATGAGCTCAGCTGGACGTTCTCCATCTCCTGACTGAGAGCCAGATACAACAAGCTCAGGGAGTCAGTCGGTTTTGTGAACTTCTTTGTCATTTTATTTCTTGTTAAGGATACTTGAAATTTTAATTTCTTATTCAGGATAGTGTGAAGGTACATAGTCAGGATTTGCATGTGTGTTTTCGAAAAAAAACCCTACAAACGTGAGAGTAACCATAAAAGTGTAGGATGCACACTGGGCAGTATGAGGAATCTATAGTAACATTTCAGTGGTTCCTTAAGGCCCATTGAAAATGAGGTTATGTGTCGAATATGGCAGAGTGAAATCCATTAAAAAAGGTCGAGTTAGGGGGAATGATGTCAGCCTAATCCAGATGCAGTCTTTCACAAAACCAATTCTTTCATTCTTCCCTTTCGACCAGTCCATTGATTCTTGAAACGAAGTCAAGCAGAGCGACAGCAGCGAGGTGCAGCGAGGCGCTCGGCAGGCTGAAGCATATTGAAAAATCTCACATGACAAGTTGCCCTCGTGCAAGGCAAGAGGGATATGTTTACCCTTTCCCCTGCCTCTATGGTTATATTTAGAGTTCAACATGAGGGAGAGTGTAAACGTACTTCCACTGGTATCTGACACAAGTCACAGGTGGAACACTCTTCTGTGACCATTCCTTCTCAGAGAGGCCTGGCATGCAGGCAGAGCACACGCTTTATCGAAAAGCCCTGCATCCGCCGTTCAGCCGATTTCTTCTGGAGGGAGGTTAAAAGTACCAGCTGGAATCATTTCATATACACCGGCTTCGGGGCAACTTATTTCTGCCATATTAAGGATCTAAGCTCATGACTTTGTCCTAACTTTGGTCCCAACATCCCAGTTTCACTTTCGAAAAGGATGAAAAGGAATGTTTGCATATTTCCTGCATTGTCGTTGAAGACATGTTTCCCAAATGAAGGACTCGCCAGTTTCATCAGATGAAATATACATGTTACTTTTGCAAGGTCATGGTTAACTGTATTAGGGGCCATGTGGTTCATGTGGTTACCCTAGTTGCTGGTAGACTGGAGGACTCTTCTGCACAGCAGCAGCAGTCCTTCATATGATTGCCAGACCCTGGAGACAAGCCACCTGATGATTCAGCACAAAAGCCCCATGGTGCTGTGCAGCCTGCTCCTACATGCAGGCCTGGGAGTAATAGCTCCAATTAAGTCCCACACTAAAGATTTGCCATAAACCTCCAGATGCAACAATAGACATTAATGGACTTTCCCGCTACTTGTGGGAATGTTAGTGAATGTTAACTACAACAGTTAGGTCAGAAAAAGCTCGGGATTTCTTTGTGAGATTGTTGTGTTGGAGCTCCTGCATTTGGAGAAATATTTCTGTTCTGAGATGCCAGTGGGAATCACTTCTGTAATCCAGTTGAGCATAATAAGAAATATGTCATGGTCACATCATAACCAACAAAATATTTTTTTCCCCCAGCATTGGAATATGATCCAACCTAAAGTCAGTAATGTTTTTCTGTAAAGTTACTATATAGATTAAGCTTTTGACTGCAACAAAAATAAAATACATCATTACAAAACTAGTATTCAAAAGTATGTTTGCCACATCTGTTTGGAATACAGTTGTGTGTTAAAGTATGATTTTCTATGTGAAAAGAACACCTGCAGGGGATTTTATGGGCCTATTATTGCTTATTTTCCAAATGTGACATATTGAAAAAATAAATATAATAAATAAAATGTGGCCTGTGCAAAAGTTTTGTTACATTTTCACACATTTTTGCTGCATTTGGTCTATCATAAACTTAATATTTGCAATCCTTCCTGTGAAGGATTACTTATTTTCACACAGAAAATCAATAAAGCATGTCATTTGACCAGGGATGATCAAATTCTTACATATTACTTTGTAGACGAATGCTCAATTAGCATGCATGGACATGGTCATGCACTTTAAACACATTTTGCACACTGTTATGTGTGGTTTGTTTGTACTATTTCGTTGATGGGCTTTCTTTGACAAGAGTGCATGGATTTGGCTGCTCGCAATGACTTAAAGGCAATCACGAGCCTATCATGTACTCGCCACGAACTCCCATGATGCAGTAGAGTGCCGATTGGCATCTCAGAAGGCTCTGTGCATACAGACTCCTCAGACTCCACACTTACCACCCTTAAGGAGTGCATTCAGAAAGCTACAGTTGGTTCCTCTTAAAGGCAGCTGAGAGAGAGAGTGAGGGCTTTTTAAATGATGAATTCAAGGCTGGAGCTTGAAAAGAGTTCCTACAGTACTGGGACTTGGTTTGATGTCCACACACCAGTAGAATGAATATGACAGTTTAAAAAAAGTAAGGAATGCCAGCCTCGCCTTTAGCTTCCATTTGTAGTTTTTCAGCTTGTTCTTGTTAAAGGCATTTGCTGCTCTTGCCATTAGTGTGCTTCTTCAGTGGCCTCTCTTAACTGTGTGAAAGATCAAAGGCGTTGAGAAATTCTTAAGAAATTGCTGACTGGCAGTATTGACTAAGAGTGTCTCGCAAGGCTCACATTTTATGATCCATGCGTCCCTTTTCCTGTGAGGAGATCACCCCACAGTAAGTCATTAGTTTGCATTCTTTGCCATTGTGGTGCTGCGTGGTGGGAGCACAGGCATTGCTTTGGTGAGTCATGAGGTCGAGGAGGAGGAGGAGGAGTTGGAGGAGAACGGTACACCTCAGGCCGAGATGAAGCATGCCTGAATGACACACTCTAGCTCCTCCTAACTCGAACCACATGCGAGCCCTTTCACAGCCAAGGCAAATGAATGAATGTCTGTTGAGAACAAAAGCCGGGCCCAGCTCCCTGCATCGAGGTACTTAGCACTGATCCGATATTCGTTTGCGAAAGCGTTATTCGCATCACTGCCATTTTTCCCGCATTCAGTACATTTCCACTGGGAAGCTCTGCAGGTTATAATGGAATCTCGCACCGGCGAGTCCCCAGTCACAGCCCTGCAAATTCATTCGCGGCTCCTGCGACCGGGACCTTGATCAGAGGGAAATGAAGAAATCAGGCAGGGCACGTGGCTTTTGTGTCAGACAAGCGCTTCATCCCGTTAAATAGATTTATAGATTCCGTGTGTAAGGTGAATGCGAGAGGACAAGAAGTGCATACCTAATTTAGGAGAGCGGCAGAACAGTTACAGACGGAGAGGACACTTACAGATCAATCTGCTCTCATTTCCCCTGGGAAGAACAAATGACTGGGAATTCAGGAGAGCTGGCCCACTCCCCTCTGTTTAAGCAGCAGGATTCTTTCTTCTTCTTTTTTTTTACAAAACGTTTTAAGGTAGATGATGGATTTAAATGATTAGGGCAGGGGTTTAATATAGTCATCAAATCTTTTATATCCTCATGAAAATATTTGACCCTGATTGTAACTTGAGTTCATACAAATTACTCCCAGTTAACCAAAGCACCTTGTGTAAATCTCAAATAAATGATAGAAATATCGATGAAACAGATTTCGGAGTACGTCATGTTGTGATTTTGACACAGATATGTATATTGTCCAACACTTGAATTCAAAAGGGATGGTTTTCCAATCAGTTAGATTTTCTTTTGCATCTTTTGCACCCCATACCCCCACCCTAATTGAGCCCTTCTTTTAGGCTTGAAACCAGAGAGACAGGTTAAGACATGAGTCATCACTCTCTGAGAAATAGGGAAACCTTTCTTGAGAATATTCCCAGCCTTTAACAAGTTCAGACATTGACCACGCCATTAAAATCAAACTCATCATATCCATTCCATGCTCATTTAGTGAATTGCTCAAACGAGCATGTCCATGAATATTTTTCTCACTGAACAGCAGTTGTTTCAAGTTCCCAAAATGTAAAAGTGTGCCCTAAGAAGCCCCGACAACATTTTAAATATTCAAATGCTCTTAATGCTTTTAAATTTGTTCAGTTTTTAAACTCCATGCCTCTTTTTGCAGCCCCATATTAGTGCAACATCCAGATTAATACAGATTTCTCTTTAAAACAATGCTTTAAATATTTTTTTATTTGGAAGTTAGGAGAAACAGTTTTTATGAACTACGGTAAAGCTGTTTAGTTCCATACTTTTAAAACTTATAAAAGATAAAACCTGAGAAACTGAACATTTTTGCTGTTGTCTCTTATTTCTTTCTTATTTCTATATATATATATATATATATTACACATACATACATATATTTTACACACACACACACGTGTGTGTATGTATGATTTTTATTGAATGTTTTTGCAGCTTATTTTCCAGCTTGAAATTTGTACATACTACATCAAACTCCTTTATATGTGGATTTTTCAAATGAACTCAAGCTAAAACAGAAGCTTGGTTGTGCTACATCCCATGTTGTTGGTGCACAACAAATGGACACTTCATCAGAGAATGTAACAAGTGTTTGAAATGTGCTAAACGCGTGGTTTATTCCCAGAACAATTTAGCATGAGTCATGAGACCACAGGTGTGGTGATGCAATAGTACGTACAACCAGTAGGTTGCTATGCTCTAAAAGGCAAATTTCTTGGCACTGACAGATACTCTTTCCTCACACATTTCGCCAGGTGGAGAACAGAAAGAGCTTCGTTCGCTGGTTAAACTCTCCAGACACCATTGGTTACGTTCCTTAGGATGGGAGAACCGCAGTAAAGTGTGATCAGATTACAGCAATTAAACCACAGCAAGTCCCACTGAGCAGTTAAACTGCATAGTGTGGCTCACTAGAACTGTGGGGCATTAAAAGGGATTTAGTCACAAAAAAAGATATAAGGGAATGTTGTTTGATAGGTCCAGCAATCCTCTTTTTCAAAGCCCATTAAATACCCATATTGATGCATTTCCCCCAGCCACACCACATCGGGCTTCAGGCTTTCAAGTGTTGAACAATAAACCATGAAAGTAATTATGTGCTCTGCTGTTATGAAGCTAAATGTCTTGCAGGGTTTACACATGGGTACAAAATTACACAGTAGGATACTTACTGACTACTTACACAGCAATTACAACCCACCCCCTCGATTTAAAGCCCCACTAAGGTGAGTCAGCTACAGAGGCTCGCCTAAATATTAAGCAATTTCATTTAATGATGTTAGTATATACAACCCTATGGTGGCAGTGAAATTCCAGAGTGTGCTAGGGAAATGCACCAAGAAGCATTTTAGTTGAAAAATAGTAACAACACATTTGAGAAATATTGAGGTAAGAGTAAAGTAACCTCCATTTGTCTGGAAGACACTATTCAAATGAAACTTTGGATGGTCTCTTGAGTACATTTTACCATTCTGCAGCTTTATTTATTTTTATCTTTTCTACTCATATTTTGTATTGTAATCATTTGTCCATTGAATGTTCAAGGAGTGTTTCAAGAGCTTTTATTTTACCCAGTTTAAAGTTGTATGCCAGGTTTAAACACTGGTGAGTATAAAATGTGAATATGATCTTTGATTTGGGCAAATATGATATTTTGTTACTGCAAATTTCTTTATTTGTTTTTTTGTATAATATTAATTGTTACACATTTTGTTCCATTTAGCTTAAACTGACTGGCACGTCCAAACTTTTATTCACAAGGGCACTAATAGATTATTTTGTGTATCTTAAAAAATGAAATACATTTAAAATGCAATTGTGGGTGATCTAAAAAAAATCTAGTCTATGTGTCACAAGCACCATAAAAGTGTTGTTCAATACTGTGAAAGACGTTATATTGGTATAACTGTAACGTAACCATGTTATTTATGATTATATATTTGTCAGTGATCATGTCATTTGTTGAATCGTTTCTTTCAACTCTTTTATGTTGGAATTTTGTTCTTATGCTATTTATTTTGTCCTTCTTCTTTTTCTTTTGATGAGCTTCCATTAAACATGTGCTTGCAAGAACATACTTGTGTAACTTCTTGTTGACTCCTACCAGCTATTGTGTCACATTTGTTTTAAAAGACTTGCGCCAAATCACTGGAGAGACTCTTTCCCAACAGGGTTAGGGAGCACACATATAAGTATATATTTTAATGAGGATTATATTAGAGTACGGTTGTACTAGAGCTTTGCCTGCAATTTTTTTTCAGAGCTCCAGGCCCCGTGTCTGTTAGAGATGCAATGAGGTAATTTCATGCACAAGGAGTTAAATTAGGTCCAATAAGACATGTCGTTGTCTCCTGCCAGTCACATACAATTTCAAGATGCTCCCGAGGGAAGTAAACAAGCAAACATGCAGACGTGAAATTAAGAGCCCCTTCTGTCCCCCAACCATGTGACCGCAGAGGCATATGACTTCCATAACTTCCCCGCTCATTATCTGGTGATGGCAGGGCACAATTGAGTGAGTGTTTGCGGAGCTTGGCCTAGATACCCATGTTCCAGCGCCTGCTCGGGCGTACGGGCAGATTCTCTCTTTCTACTCCTTCTGGCCCCCCCACCCCCATCTCTTTCGTCTAAGACGGTTTCACACTGCAAGGCACTTCACATGAGAGTCTCATGCAAGGGGAAAATGTAATACAAAGGCCGCTACTATCCATGTGAATATGACTGTTCTCTGCAAGCACCTCTCAATTAGTCAGCTTAAACAACCATACCATAATCAAATTGAACTTTGCACCATGTATGCACAATGAGGACATTTCACTTGCTGCTCTATAAGGCCATTCCTGGTTCCTCCTCAGTGGTTCTATCAGAGCTGGTTAATTATGATAAGATAAAGGCTTTTGATGGAACAATGAAATTAAAAAATATTAAAAAAGGAAAAGTTAAAAAACTTAAGAAAAACAGAGATGTAGAATAATTCCATGCAGAACTGAAAATGTATGCAGGATCATTTGGGAAAGGACCTAAGCTTGGGTTAATTTTCTTTTAATACCTGAAAAATTGATCAATCTCAGAAGTCAGAGGTTTGATCAGTACGTACGATGTCCCCAGTGAAACCTAATATGAAAAAAATGGAACGAAGTACTTAAAAGTAGATACACCAGATATACTAGTAGTAGACTTAGAGAAGCAGAGTAGACATAAAAGTATTTTCATTTGAAAAATTCCATTACATTTTTACATGAGAACATATAGGCAAGTATCGAGTCACCACCCACCTCTGGGTTGGGTTCTCTGCACTGACTGACCAAATTTAAGAGGTCAGAATCAGGCCAAAGTGAAGAAAAATGAACTTATGAGCGGTAAGGGATGATCAATGCCTAGAAATGGCTCTTTCCTATTAATCATAAGTCATTGCAACACATATGTGTTTTTAACCTTTGCCTAAGGAAGACTGTACTACTTAAAACACCAGTGTATGTCTGTGCAACTCAAAGCTGCCATATAAAACAGCCAGAATTTAATAAAATATGGCTCAATGACGGCCACATCGATATAAGCTTGTATATTTCACTGCAATTAAATCAAAACAAGAAACCAGACAAGTGATACTGTATTCCAGCTAGTAATATCATATGCTTCAGTATTGTACCAATATGTTTGGTGTAATGTTCCGAGAGCCTGACAAATAATATTAAAACACGGAAAATATTTGCCATTGTGTCTGTCACGTGTTGCCTTTTCTTCGCTCTTGGAAAAAGTGAGTACACACCGCCCCCAACTGGCAGCTCTATGCACCTGCAGCTCTCGTTCACATATTAGTCTGCAAACAGGCCCCACATTCTGTGCTTAGGATATTTAGCTGTGGATAAAAGTGGATGATGCTTAAGTGTCATCTTCTACAGACAACTAGAACGACCAGAAAGGAGGATCCAGGCGCCCCTGAAAGAAAGATCAAACCCTGGTCTAAGAGAACACAAGGGGGCGCTGGTCCCTATTCTTATAAAGACCATCAGCTTCGCATGGCTAGACATTCTCCACATTCCCCTCATCTTAACGCATCCATTATGTTTAGAGTAAGCAGCCCAACACGCCAGCTATGGTCACATTCACACTCTATAGTCCTCCATTCAGTCTGTAGCGAACCAGCAGGATGTGAATGAACACCTGGAGAAACACTTCTCCTATTTCTTAGACCTGGGCAAGACACACATTATATGGACGAAAGTATTGTGACGCCTGACCATTACACCAACAGGGACTTTAATGTTCAAATACATATGCTTCAAATGGAGTTGGTGTTCCCTTTGCAGCTATAACAGCTTCCAATGTTGTTTAAAAGGCTTTCCACATACATTTCTAATTTTCTTTCTGGGGGAAATTGTGCTCATTCATTTTGTTGAACTTTTAAGAAGTCAGGCACTGATGTCGAACACATCCAGCCATGTCTTTATGCATCTTGCTTTGTGCACAGGGACACATTCATGCTGTAATAGAAAAGGTTCTCCAAACTGTGTTAACAAAGTTGGAAGCATAGCATTGTTTAAAATGTCTTGGCATTAAGATTGTTCCTCACTGGAAGAAAGAGGCCTAGCCCAAACCATGAAAAACAGGTGTGTCCCAATACTTTTGTCCATATAGTGGAAATCATATTTTCACACCCTATTTCCATGGCATTAAGAAGCACAATCACATTTGGACTCCTAGACACATTTCTGGGGTTTTTTTTAAAGTGAACTTTAAATTTTCATCAAAAGAAGTTCTGAAGATGCTTCAGGCCACATCAGAACTACTCGTCGTTGACAGAGAGTGTGATTAACTGTTATTTAGAGCAGGCAGTCGTGCAGTGTTCTCGTTTGAAGGGTTGCCAGTTTTGACAGCCCAGAGCCGTAAAAGAGTAGTTCACTGAAAATTCAACCGCACACACGTCCTTGTAGCCCAAGATGAATGGGCTAGTTCGTTTTGTTTAGTTCTGCACTAGAAGCTGTGTATCCAACAAGCCATGGCAGCCCATGTCACCCAACATCTACTATTTAGTTGCAGCACAAAACTAATGAGGTAAGATGGCCAAGCACGTCTTAGCTGGTTAACTATATTTGGGCCAAAAGAGTTGGACTGATTTCAAATTTACGGGCCGTTATACTGCTCATAACCACCTGACTATAACTTTTTTTCTACCAGTTATTAGCATTGTGTTCCTCTAGGTGTGTGCTGTCATACTGTTATTCAACAAGCATAACATTCGTACCTTTACCTTCTAAATGACTATAATCATATTTAAATAAACCTGCTGAACTGTCAGTCTCCCTCTCACCAGATCATCTGGCAACCCTTAGACATGCACTGGTGTCGTGCAGACACCCACAGATGTAGAGGCTTTTATTTGTATTTATGAATTATACGAATCTACTAGACCTACTAGATACTAACCTGTGCTATTCTGTAATATATTATACTATACTATAGTATTCTATACTATACCATAATATACTGTACTATAGTATAATGTTTTACTGTATATCTATTGCTAACACACTCGGCCATAGCATTAGTGCTGTAAACCAGAGCAAAGCTGTAGTCTCTGGTAGTTAAAAGTTTGCAGAGTTTTAAATGATCACAGGTAGCATTTTTAGTTTACTTGACTTTGAAACATCCGTGACAAGTGAGGCAAGAAAATGAGGCTGGCTCAGTCTGTGATGGAAACTTGGGGTTTAAACCAAATATCCTCTGTTCCTAAGCTATAGTTAGTTGAATTTTAAAAAGAGATCCCTCTTGGTCAACGTTAAAAACCAAAATCAATCCAACTCACTCATAAAAAAGAAAAGCCTGATGAGTTGAAAACAAATTATTGGGGGCGTGGGGGCAATCCATTCCACTCATCCCCCCTTCATTAAATCTATTCCCATAGTTTGGATATTTAAAGTGATATATTGTTTCAATGTAGCTCAGTGTGTTATGGCCTTGATTCTCTTGGTACTGTCTTTGCACGCAGCCTTTAAAACATGGTGTTATACAATGATACTGTGAAAACACATGTTGGCAGTTCATTTGTTGTATATTTATAGACTCTCTGCAAGCTGTATTGTCCTTTAAACTATTGAATAGACCATAATCCATCACTCAGTAGGGCCACAGTTTTAACTGCCCACTTCCTGCATGGTCTGCAGTTTTTTCATCACTTTTCATAGGAATGTTGTTGTTGCAGATTGGAAAGGGGGATGGCTATCCAACAATGAGACGACTGTTCTTAATGGATACTATTGTGGACTTCAGGCACCTGATCTGACTCGTAGCTGATACACATCCTCAGCACACAAGAAACTTTGTTCCATGGCCCTTTGTAATTTACACCTACCCCACAGACTTATTTATCTATCGAGGATCAAATACGCTGGCATTCATGGATCCTGGTTTATTGGGATGGATTTCAGTAGGATTAGGATTGAGGCTGGGAGTAGAACCAGATTTATGCTTAGGACTTGAATCAGGTTCAGGGCTAGGAGTAGGCCCAAGTTTAGGGTTAGAGTTAGAAACAGAAATAATTTTAGGATTAGAAACCAGATTTAGGGTTAGGATTTGAAGCCAGGTTCAATATTAGGGTTAGAATCAGGTTAAGGGTTAGAAATAGGGCCAGGTTTAGGGTTAGGGTTAGAATTAGGATTAGGCCTAGATTTAGGTTTAGGATAAGACCCAAATTAGGATTAGAAATTGAGCCAGGTTTAGAGTTTAGAGTGAGTGTTACATTGAAGGTAATATAGAAGTTTAGGCTAGTAGATAAATCATTGAATAATTTACAAGCATCGATTGTGGCTTATCCAAAGAGTTTTCCAGAAAAAAAGTCAGTTGGACTCTCTCAATAGATGTGAAAATATTATCAGCTGAAGATCTGTATTACTTTCTACTCCTAATTAGCTCATTTGAAGTACACACACCACATAATTCATTGCTGGAATATTCTCACACACACTAAAGTTGGTTATCATCACTATCACTGTGATATTGAGGTTGAGTAAGTGGTGCTATTTGGTGCATCAGACTGTAGGCTGTCATCAGCGTTGCTGGTGCTGATTTTGTTCTGCTTGTTGATGCTGTTCAGTTTACTAATTGGCCACTGATTGACACATACAAGTATATGGCGCTTTCTTATATTCCTTACTCTTTTCCATTTAGGAAATCATTTTGCTTTTTTGCATTAAAAACCTTACCAAATAACTATATATTATAATATTATGAGTAATTATAACTAAAGTATCTTGTAAAATTGAATTAAATGTCATTTTAATGTCATGGTTTTGCCGTAAAAGTATAAATCAATACACATGCATACCAGGAAACACACATTTTAATGCACAGTCAGTGTTTATTTCCTGAAGGTACCATATTGGGAGGAATACACAATTTTAAAAAATGCACCCGGTGCAAAAGTAATGGCACATTGTATGTTTCATTGTTAGTTTTATGTTATGTTTCATTAAGCTCAGCAAATAAATTCATGCCACAAACCAGCATTTACAGGAAAAATGCCGATTAGAAATTTTGTTTTTCACTTTGAGACTAAAAAATGTTCACTTTCAATAAAACATGTGACTGCATGATTTGTCTTTAACACACTATGCAATGTATAACAATTATACTTAACCTGTGACAGAAATGCCAGTAAATTGATTGAGCACACAATACAATAGAATTTGCCAAAAAAAAAGTTAATAAATGAAATGCAAACATGAAAATCAATATATATTGCAGGTGGGATGTACACATCCACACATGAAATCTGGCCATAGGGCATATTTCTTGTTGAAAGGAGCCTTTCTTAGGCACTTGGCTGCTTCTCTGTCACATCGGCAGAGGATTTTTTCACATGTGTCTTGGAGGGAATCTGGAGAGACACATTAAACGCGTTAGTACATGCTTATATAAAACTATTCAGGATGCTCACAAAAAGGACTTGGTTATGACTCATCACCTACTGTCAATGAAATACTGGTATGGCGCTGAATGAATCAGTATCAGAATTAACTTGCAAATACACGGTGAGTTACTTCGTTTCTCTGAATGCATTTCTGTTTTTGTGGATGTACAGGGCACAACTGAAACCACAGATATTAAAATATCTGCTGTGTCCTAAAGAATAGACAGTAAACATCCACATGGGTGTAGCTCTTGTAGCATTCACTGCGTATTTAGGTGTGTTGAAATGACTGTGGTTTATATGGGCTTAAAATACCATGAGATGTGGTTATGGAACTACTCCGCTTGGCACAGGTCCCACAGCAACCACCCATTTATTATAATAGATGCTCTGTTTTCCAAATACGTTCTAAAACCAAAGGGAATTACTAATGAGGGGATTTAGGGCAGTCACAGATTGTGTTGTTGTTGAGCTGATGTTTCCCCCAGCTGGTTTGTTTATTTGCCCTGTTATTTTGAGCTCTTATCTGGATTCACAGAGCACATAACGAAGCCCTATTTGGTGCTATTTAAACACTGCTAGTTTTCATGTTTTGGTTGTGATGCATACCACAGTCGGCCTCCTTGTCCTCACATGTCCACTGATACTTGTGTGTCTTCGTTTCGCAGCCTGCAAACTCTGCATCCCCGTAGCAGCAGTCGTGCTTGTGGCAACACCTACAGCGCAGGAGGAAACAAGCTGCAGTTCTAATGATGATGTGGAATATGACGACAGAAGTAGAGTCATATTAGCACATCATTTAAGTGTGATTCAGACATTCATACTGATAATACATTACCATGTCTCTAGTGATGTTGTGCAATAGGCCAATACAGAAACTGCGTGAAGATCAATCTGATTGGTTGTGGCACCTACACTGTGACATCCAAGCACCCATATTATAGTATAAAACTAAATATTACTTTATAAAAAAACTGAAGTTTGAATGGAATATCTTTGCATTTGAAAAGTCCCTTCTTTGAAACAACGCCAGCACGAGATGTCAACATATTTTTTTCATTAACATGTTTGATATTCAATAAGTTGTTGTACTGATATAGTTGATCTTTAACAGGTTTAATTTTCAATATATTTTTATGCATAATTCAATATCAGTTCAATAATTTAAAATAATGCTAATTTATAAAAACTAAATTAAAATTCCTAGATTTTCATATGATCTCAGACTTTTGGCCCCAGTATGTAAGAAACTCATGGGGTGTCATTTGCTTTATGACTTACATCAGTCTGCACCCAGTTCCAGGCTCAAAAACTGGATTGTTGTAAACTGAAGATTTTTTTTTTTTTGACAAAGTGTTCCTGATGTTGTGTTATCAATATAAAAGCAGAATTTTTGTTGCAATTTCATTTTACAAAAATAAAAAACAAATATTTATCTAAAACCTGTGTGATTTGAGGTGTGATTTGAGTATCATTTACTTAACTGATACTTTTACATCCCATATCCTGAAGAATAATTGGATGGAGATATCTAACACATCCCAGCTGGCATTCCAACCTTGATTTTACTCACATTTTATTTATATTTCTATGTTGAATCCATAGTTAGTTAACGACACCATTTCAACCATTTGGTATTCAACATTGTTTTGACGTTGAATGAATGTTTTTTCATAAACTGACATTATTTCAACCACATTTAAACATTTAAGGTCGGTCGAATGCTAGCTGGGATATCTGATATCAGTTTATTCATTTTTTTTTCAACCTGGAAATTCAGGTAAGCTTCCAAAAAAAAAGCCAAAAAGGAAAAACAAAGCCTAACCAAATGTTTAGTGATGAAACTCCAAACCTTGGATAATTCCTTTGGGCTTGTGATTGTAATCTCAGAAAGACGGCTGGGCGGTACAAAGTGGATGTTTTCCAGACAGACTGATAAAGGAAACAGGGCCAGAGAAACTTCTTTTGCAAATATGCAGGACTTGTGGTTTGTTTTTATTCTAGGTAATGTCTCATCATGTCAAAAAAAAAAAAAATCTAACTTATCACCCAGTTCACATACGCAGTCTGTCATTTTCAGTCTGGCACTGTGCGTCTGTGAGGAGGAGTGAAAATGAATCCCTTCTTTCTAAAGTGGGGCTGAGAGATGCTTGATGTGTTTATGGTTAAGTGAAATCCAGCAGCTGTGATTAGCTGTGATTAGGAAGCCAAAAAACAAAGAAGCTGCTACTTTGTTTGTGGTGAAGAATGGGCGTAGCTACTTCCAGAGGCCCGGCCACAGACTGCGCTTGTCATCTCAGGCCCAGACAGTAAATTTAGAATCTGTCATCACACGCTTGACAATGTGGCACTACAAAATAATATATCGTTAATATCAATGTTGTCATTAAGGCACTGCAACTGCGTTACAATATCAGTATGTCACAGTCACTTGGAAAAGCCTTACCAGTCTGCCTTGTCTCTGGGCCAGCCTTGCCCTCCGAGGCCACAGTAACAGCCATACATCATATAGGCCAAGGCTGACCTGCCTGTGCTGCATTTGATGACTCCCGCGAGCTCCAGAAGGCCCCTCTTATTCCGCAAAGACCTCTGAGGTACCAGAGAGGCCACGCTGACTACAAAAGAAATGACATTGCCCACGTAAGACTGGCTCTGTCCATGAGGAGGCACTGCAGAGCATAGTGTGAGACCGCATCGTAAATAGCTTTTACTGGAACCACGATATTCAGCAAACACCCTCAAAGTCACAAACCATTTCTTGCATACATAATTAAAAACTGGTTTCCTAAAATAGTTATTGTCGTCTAGGAAAAACCCTTACAGGATGGTTGTGTATTATAAGCTCAAATATCATATCCACAGACTATTTAAAGACTGAATGGTCAGTTAAGGAACCAAAAGAGGTTTTTTTTGTAGCATTCTCTAGAGAACATTTTGGCACCATTTATTATGATTGTTCTGTTTAGAATTTATATTTACTTCGAATGTATTTCAGACTTGCGTTGGTTGCACCTCAAAATGCAAGTTGCTGTTTTAGACGAAACCCGCCACTATGATTTCCTAACCATAAGACCAGGTGGGTTTTCCAGCCATGACATCATGCCACGGGAAGTAACACCAACATGAATGGCTTTTCTCTTCCCTTGTATATTTAGCCATTACGGTGTAGACTGAAAAGTATAGAACGTAGTGTCTAACTTTTCCATCAGTGCTTGATTTGCAAGAACAGAAATACAGTCAACAGCTAGGCACTAACTCTAAAGCAACACTGTTTTAATGGGCATGAACAATTACTTGTTTTAGACAGCTAACATAGACTTTGCACTCTCTCTCCTGAACAAAGATTCTTATCTGGCAGGTAACCAAACCGTTTAAGATGTCATTTAACAGAACCTGACAGGTGGAATGGAGCCTGTAAATTGCACAAGAATTTAGAACTGAAAACCAGCTTGTTAGATCCATGTGGTCCAGAAGAAGCTTTTCCAATGCAGTAAGTGTTAAACTAATCTTCATATGTTAAAATTTTCATTTAATTGTTCAATGCAAAACTGCTGCTACAGGTTTGTTTGTACCTGTAACACCAGCTGTCTGGAATGAACCCATTACTGACAAAAGAGGACAAGCATAAAAAGACTTACCTGTAAAGAGCAGGAAAGTTCTGTACAGCGCTGTCATTGTGTGAGCAACTCAGAGAAGGGCTGGTGTATTTGCACAGACTGACCAGGCTCTCAGTCGCAAGCTTTTTTTAGCTTCTGTCTCGAATAATCTCCTGAGCATCACTCCATTCAGAGCTCCTCTTCTAATCCTTACACTTTCCTTCTTGGACTTTACGGGCTTCTGTTGCCTCCTTACGGAAACCCTCGAGAATGCTCACATTTCAGGGAATGCCTTTCGCTGTGTATACAGGCTGCGCTTTCACTGAGTGAGAGCTCAGGTTATGTTTAAGGACAGCCCACATGGTGGACAAGACTGCCTCTGGTTCTGTTTCTTCTTTGGAGTTGCTATTGAACACTGAAACCAGACTGCACAATTAAAGAGACTTAACTTTTTAACTGTTTTTAAGTTCACTTCCCTATTATGTAGTTTTATACCCTCAAAGCAACTACAATTCCTTTTTAAAGGGTAATTTTATAGTCTGTTTTGTTACAGTGATTTATGTAAATGACTTGTGTCTTGTGTTAAAGGTATATGTGTAAAATGTAAATTCTGTCAAAGCACAGCACACAGTGTAAATTGCTATATTCTTTCTCTGTATTTAACCGATTCAACAAGTGTAGCAGTGGGCAGCCAGAAACACAGCACCCCAGGGGCAGAGTGTTGGGATGGGACCTTTCACAAGGGAACCTCGTCGGTGCCACTGGCGGTCCTGGGGTTTGAACCAACAAACGTCTGATGACAGGGACAACTCCCTCACCACCTGGTCACAATTTCAGTGGTTGCACTGAAATGCAAAAAACAAACTGCAGCATTGAAAAAAGGAAACATCCTTAAATCTTTATAGATGTTTGGGTTCGTTGGAAAACTGTTCTAATACTAGAATAATTGCTCTCCCCCATTTTCCACTCCAGTAACCCTGTGACAGTAATAACACTCCTTATAACTTTAAACTGAATAGACTAGCTAGACTGCTGTAGATTGATTATGTAAATATATTCGTGGCTGTGACATCACAACTATAGTAAATTCGAAATAAGCTGCATACTATTGACTGTTTTTTGATTAAGCGCATCACTGTATTTCTTAAGATGCTTATGGTTGTCATGGATATGGGTATATATTTGTACATTTTATCCATATTTCTTCATTATGAAACTGAGTGCAATATTTTTCATAGTTCATCATAGTTAATTGTATTTAGCATGCAGTACCTGCTTAGCAAATCAACCCTTCTTTATATGAAACAATGTGTGCTGGTGTTGGAATGTAACAAATCCATGTAGGACTGGAAGCTTTGAGGAGAAGCTTGGAACATAAATGTATGTTGTTTAAACCAGCTTAAAAGATTTAACAACATTTCTGGAAAACAATGCATGTTTTGCTTGATTACTGTTTGTTTACTGTCATTCTATTGTTATGTCATGAAACATACCCATACATTTTTAAGCTAAAGGGTCTACTGTACTCTTTATTCTATTTTCTTGACTATTTTTGTGTTTCAATGACATTTTTCCCTAAAAGATATCATTTGAGGAAGCCGGTGGCCTGGGGCTTATGTCATGGGTTTGAATCCCAGGACTGTGTATGGCACCACTGAGGCACTCTTAAGTGAGGTACGGTCACCACACACTGCACTCCAGGCACTGCGTTCCTGGCTGCCCACTGCTTCACTTGGTAAATGTGTTAAATGTAGAGAAAGAGCATCAAACTGTTCACATTGTGTGCTTCGTGTATTCATATGTGACTGTATGGGGCCGCTACACTTACATGCACCTTCTGTTAAAAAACAGTCTGCATGCACTCCAGGTAGTACTGTAAGCAATGGTAGAATTATGAACATTTTTTTGGTTTATTTTTCCAATGTAAATATGTATTCAGAAGATTTTAAACAATCTGTAAGCAATTTCTACTTACTACATTACTACTTATACATTTGTTTACATGTCTTATTTACTCCGTAATGCGAGCGAATCAAGCTAGAATAAAACTGGAATATGTATGTATAAGCTGGTAATGATTACATTTTTATCACATGTTTTTTGCAGTTAATCGCATTGTTATACACAAAATTCGATAATTCATTCAAAAATTGTGTATTGAGTGTTTTAATTTTTAAAGTTCTGCTATATGAACACAAGTGCAATAGCATTTTGTTTGCAAACATTTCAAACAAATAAGGTTTATAATAGCAGTGTTTCCTTTAATAAAATTACACAGCTGCAGTAGTGTGGGGGTGCGTATAATATAT
>JBBMFX010000134.1:7477189-7492619 GCA_037832545.1 Rhabdalestes septentrionalis | reverse complement strand
GGGGGAGAAAAGTTGGTGCGTCTTATACGACGAATACACATTTTGCCTGCATTAAAACTGCACCTAACTTTGTGTGGCATGTACTGCGGGCTGTGGAGACTTCTCTGACGCTCCCTGCAAGGCCAGGCTGTGTGTGTTCGGGCTTCCCTCTCCCGACAGTCTAACCACGTGCTGCCCGGGCACCATGTCAGCTAGTGTTGTTTTCGGCAACGAAAATGATGACGAAATATCTTCATCGCCAAACATTTTTCACGTGACATAAACGAGACGAGACGCGATGTTAATGCTGGTCATGTGACGATAACGAAACCAAATCTATAATGTATTTTTGTTGACGAATAAGAACGAGACTAACGAGGTTTACAATACAAAAACTGTGCTAAAGTGTCTTCATTTTCGTTGACTAAAACGAGACGAGATGTCATTTCCTGTGCGATAGGGAAGGGAGAAAAAAGTAAAGGGCGCTCGATGTTACGTCCCAAAACTTTCATCCATTGTGCGGCACTGTGAATTAGACTTTAGATTCTCTGCACGAACCCGAACCCGGCCCGATATTGCCTGCCACCACCCTTGGGTCAGACCGGGTGATGCTGCATTTGAGTTGCTCGGAGCTCGAGCAGCGCGGGGTGTCAGTATATAAACGCACCCACAGTTCATAGCGTGTGTTATAACGGCCAACGTATAAAATTAAAATAATTACAATTTGTTGGGCCGGACTGGTTTCTGACAAGTGCACGGGTTTGGGTCATGTCGGTTTTCATTTTTTGGGCCCGATCTGGGCTCTAATGTAAATGAAATGTATCTAGAGTGAACACTTTTTTTTCTAGATTTTCCTCCTTTAAAATTGGGTGCGTCTTATATTCCGGAGCTCTTATACGGCGAAAAATACGGTATATATGAAAATATAAGCAAATACAAAAAACAACAACAAAAAACATAAGCCACCTAACCCAACTATATTAAATAAACCGCTTCAAACAGGGGCGCAGATAGCATGTTTAATACGGGGGAATGAATCGATGAGGGCGTGGCCTGTGGTGGGGGGCGTGGTCTGGGATTGGGGCTTGGGAAATGGGTTCCTTTTTATTATCCCCACGCCACCAGGTACCAGATTCAAGTAATGGAAAAGCAAAAAAGCAAGTAGAGTTAAACCGAACCGAGCCCTGACTGCAGACATAAATAATGCACCGTAATAATCTCCTGATCAAACTCCGCTTCCCGAAAGAGTTATAAACTGCCTCCGGAACCCAGTTAGGGTACATCTATTTAAAATCCATTCACCAAAAGTAATGATGAAGTCTGTTTTTGCTCAGCCGAGACTTCTGCTGAATATCTCTCCCTCTCTCTCTCTCTCTCTCTCTCTCTTCCCCCCCCCCCTTCTCTCTCACACACTGCAGTCTCATGTCTCATGAGGAAACGCAGCTTTTGATATGAAGTTTTTCTTGTTCCCAAAACAAATATTTTTAAAAGTATTTGTTCAAAATATTTATACATAAAACACACGTTATTTGTACCTTTCCAAAAACCGTATTAGGGCCAATCCCTACAATCCTGACTAGGGTTCTGAATCTGTGGGAAAAAGGGGGGTTCCAGAGGTGCATTTTTTGTGTTTTGGAAAAAAGCTGTAATTGCTTTTTATGTTTTCGTCGCTTCATCCTGCAAGTTCTGCAGGTGTTAAAGTCAGTCAGTGGGATAGTGGTCACTATGGTAACCGCTAAAACTCTGACAGGCACCAGTGAGGCAGCTAGGTCTCAGGACCCAGAACAAATATAAAGACGTGCTGCTAGGAGCTATTTGCTTGAAGAGAACGGTAAATGAAGCGTCCTGTTCAGGTTTTAGACCCTAAAACAGGAGTATGAGTATACATCTCTGCATCATCTGTGCCTCGGGGATCTGATTTCAATCAACAGTTCAGCCATTTAAGTGGCACCGAAATGAGGCACCGGAATACGCATTCTGTTTCGGTCCGGTACATACCGATTACATAGGTGCCGTATTGGCACCGGTTTTCGGTACCCAACCCTAAGTTCTTGTGTGTAACCTCACGCTATACTTGTATAATTCTACAATTCAACCATGCTGTCTCATGGGACATTTGAGTGAAAATGTATGTTTTTGTTGGTTGCCTTGCTTGTTGAAGATCAATCTCATTATTTTGTCACTTTCCTCCATTAGGTGATTCCTACAGTAAAAGGTCCTCTTCCTTTACCGACCAGTATTGCCAGTTCCTTGTCTTCTTCTCTTCACTTACCCCACTTTAGCCATTCAGTGCTTGTGTCTTCTCCGTGCACAGTGAATCTGCCTGCACCCTATCACAAACCAGTTTCTTCAGGCTACTCCCTTGGCCTGGACACATTCACCTCTCCGCTGGATTCACTCGATAGCTTGTCTATTTCAGAACCTCAGCCAGGTGTGTTAGTTTATCTCTTGTTGTTGCTAGGGAGCAGACATATTGAAGTATTTTGTATATCCCTTCAAAATGAGCTGCATTGCATTTATAATGGTTTGAATATTTAAAATGGTGTGTGCTTTTTGTGCTTTTTTTTTCTCCTTGTATAAACCATCCACTGGAACAGGATTTGGCCAGTCTGCTTTCATGGTAACTACTTTGTCTCATTTAAAAGATTTTGAGTAATTGAATTATAATGCACTTATTTTATACAGTGATGTTAAGGTTTAATCTGAATGTTCTCATATTCAGATGGGAAACAGTGAAAGAACATTGTCCCTGTTGCCGCCTATGGGAATGCCTTTTGGCATGCCGGACAGCAGCAGTTATACACAGGATCTTACACAGCAGGTGGACCTGGCCAAGAATCCACTTGTCGAAACCCATGAGTTTAAGCAAGCCTGCGCTACATGCTTCAGAACTGGTAGGAGTTAGCCATGCAGTAGATCTACTGAAAAACGTTGCTTTGCATTTTTGGAGCCGAATATTGGTTTGCATTAATTTGCCTAAAGAACTTTCCACATTAAATCTGTTTACAGGTCCTGGATTATTAGATTATAGCTATCACCCTGAGGACCATAAATGCAAAAAGGATTTGTTGCTGGGAAGGATAAAGCATTCGGAAAACCCCACATGGAAACTGATTCGACCTAGGCCCACGAAAAACCAATATGTGGGGCCGTATTACATTTGCAAAGGTGAGAAAATTTCATGAGCTTTTGGCTGTGCCATTATTTGTTAGGAAAACTGAAATTTCACAACATTTGAATTAGTAGGAGATTTAGGTTTTAATGTCATTTGATGGGACTCCTTAGCCGTGCCAAATGTCCATGGCCAACAGACTGTAATTGTGGCTAAGTCACAACATTAATAAGTAGCACACATCATATTTTTAGAGTTGATATGACAGATTTGCTGAACACAGATTCTGATATTTTAAACTCAAATATAAACCATTATCAGCTTTCACAATTGGTGTTAGTTAATGGCCAATTATCATTAGTGAGAAAGATTCATTCAGAATTAATGAGAGAGATTCATACAAAACTGCAGCAGCAGTTACTTTCAATTCCAGTAATAGATGCAAGCCATTAATGCATCTGGCCTTAGCTACTGTTGTGTGGTGGTATTATTGGCAGATCTACTTTATTAGATCAAGCACATTTACTCATTTTATTAACATACAGAAATATTATGCTTTAGCCACAAATCAAGACTAGTGGTATTTCTTGGAAATGCAAGCTTGGTTAGCTAGCTGCTAAATGAGCAAAGCATTTGTCCAGATGGATGCTGCAATGAAACGAGGAATTTTTTCCACAGGCACAAGATGTCCATCTAGCACCTGTGAAGCTTTGATTAACATGTATGGATATCTATTGTCAGATGGATGCTTTCAAAAATTTGATTATGATAAACAAGTGTTTTTGAGAGAGAAAACAGGTCTACTAATTTGTAAATAGCAGTGAGACAAACACTGTAAAATCCTGTTTTGGCCAGCCCTAGCTAATTTCTCCGTTATTTTTTTATTTTTTTTTCTTCACATGATTAATGCGGATCATTCATGCAACATAATCCAGGGGCATCAGGTGACAGATGTGCACCACTTGCCTATGCCAGTGTGCAGTATCTAGGAATAAAGATATGTCTTGTGTTACCACAACAATTCACAGTTTGTAGTGTGTTGTTCTATGATGGTTTAGTACTTACTTGAGATTGTGTATATTTAATTTTGTTCTACAAGGACACTTCCATTTGGATGCATCTCTTCCCTTGAAAATCCATGTAAAAAATACTTGTGATTAGAATGGTGGGAAGTAGTTCCTGATAAACACATTTTTTCGCCTAGATCAATGATGTGTGTCATATCAGATTCAGTGAACCACTACAGCATATTGACTGAACATGCTTATTAATAAGCTCTTTTACAAGCTACCTAAGACATTATTTTGAGGGTCCCTATAAGCTCATAGCAACAGACTGACCGTTTTATTCAGTTGATCATTTTATCTTATCAGACTTTGCAGACGAGGTACCAAGTTCAACTGAGTTGAAGTAGGTGTATTGTTTCAGATAGATACACTGTTTATACTTTTGTTTTTGTTGAGGAGTGTAACCATGTCAGGGAAGAATCTGTTTTCCATTCACTTATGCCAGAGGAGGGAGATGAGTGTGTTGGGTCATCCACAATGGTGGTGGTTTGCAGATGCAGTATGGGATGTAGGGAGTTCCCAAATATCTCATCTGTCCTCACTAAACTCTGTGGGGTCCTGCAGGCTGAAATGGAGTAATATCCGTACCAAGCTGTTATGCAGCTACAGATGTGGGCTCTACAGTCTCAGCAGGAAGTAGCTGCTTGAAGAATGCCTTCTTGGTTGTTGGCAATGGTGCTACGGGGCTATGTGAGGTTCCCTGCAATGTGAACTGAAAGTAACTTGGTGCTCTCAATGATCACCTGTTGATATTCAGAGGAAAGCGATTGTGTCATTCCTCTTTTTTACACATTCAAAGACAGGTTGTTGACTATTTCTACATAAAAGCTAAAGGACAAAAAAAGCATAAAAGTTAAAGTAGCTTACCTTTTGGGTGGAGGCACTAGACAGCATTCAGGTAAATCCGTCATCAATCGGCAAATTAGGAAGAACAAATGTGATTATTTTGGTGACAATTCAGTGGAAAAAAGTTGTGAGCAGTCTCTTGATATGGAAGAGCTGTTATTAGAAATTCATTGTGTTGGTAGTGAGGGAAGTTTACAAAGTTTTATATAATCCTGTATTTTTGCCTGATTTCATATGCAGATGTAACTAATGGTGAAGAATGTAAGTACCGTGGCCACTGTACGTTTGCTTATTGCCAAGAGGAGATTGACGTCTGGACCTTGGAGCGCAAGGGCTTTATCTCTAGAGACCTATTGTGTGATCCGTATGGGGCCAGAATGAAGGTCAATTTGACTGTTCCCAAAATCCTTCAGGAGCACTATGGGATATTTATGTTCCTCTGTGAGGTGAGATCATTTGGTGTTATTGACACCTATACAACTTGCATACTGTGCATACAATTAATTCTATATTTGAGGTCCATTGGCTTGCTACTCATGTTCATGCCTTTTCATTGTTCAGAGTGTAATTTACATGAAAACAAATGCATGTGACTCGTTTGTAATGACTGCATTGCATCATCTGGACTGACCCTGACAGTAGCTGCTGTCTATCTGTATTGCCAGAGCAAAGCTACATTTTTTTGGAGTTGAAGTTGAAAACACATCTAATGAGTATATGGCTTGGTCTCTAGGTATGCTTTGATCACAAACCCAGAATAATCAGCAAAGTCAATAAGGACAACCCAAGTCTCTGCTCTCACCCAGTGATAAAGCATGTGTTTGAAGAAAACAAGTAAGCATCTCTGGAAACCAGAAATAGGTGTTTTATGTGCTGTGAATGTGTCTGGTATTTGCAGAATTTTGAGAAGCTGTAATGTATTCTGAGCACAGTCTTTGTTGGGTCAGGTGCCTGGTTCATGTTTTGAAGGACAACACCCTGAGGTACTCAAAAATCCGCCCATACAATCCCAACTTTCAGCTAGATCTGTGTAGGCACGCGGCACGCTATGGCTGCCAGCGTGAGGACTTCTGCTTCTACGCCCACAGCCTCATCGAGCTCAAAGTGTGGTTGATGCAGTGTGAACAAGGTGGGTCAACTGTTTTGTTAGATGGATCTAACTAACTGCCTATCTAAAGTTGTTTTATTGTATTATTTGTGATGTTTATAAAATATATATTTTTCTTTCTTCTAGGCATTACCCCTGAAAGTATTGTCCACGAGTCAAATAGGTTTTGGAATATTGAGGCCAGCTCGCAAGTACAGGTGTGTGTGTGTGTGCCTGTGCATGCGCACCGTGTACACTGATCTTTCATTTAATTGAAACCAAAACCAGGTTAAGTGCATAACGTGATCAATCTTATTACAGTAGCATGTGTTCAAGAGCACTTCTTAAAGTTGATGACACCGCACCTACAAAAAGGCACATTTTGTGGGGTTTTCCTGCTGTGCAGTGGTCAGTAACCAGTCAAAAGTGATCAAAGGCAAGAAAGCCAATGAACTGGCAACAGGGTGCGGAAGCCCAAGGCCAACCCATCTGGTCCAATTTCCCAAAAGAGCTACTCTAGCACAAATTACTGAGCAAGTTGTGCCATGATAAATTAATGCCCGGGCTTGGCACAGGTATGACCCACTCTTCACATACTTTACCGCAACTGTGATAATAGTAAGTGACCACCAGAGAGCGTTTGGGTTAACACCAACATCAAAAGCAGAGGTGCTCTGGATTTTGCACAATAACAAAACACCAATCATCGACATGGCAATGAAAATAGAGAGGATATGTACCCAAACATTTCCTGAATTCATTATTGGATTCTTGTTGTGGTTTTTATGTTTGGAATTATTTTATTTTTTTTAATATGGAAGTGTGAGTGGTGAGAGCTGCATAACTAAAGTGAGGGTGCTGATGTATTCATTTATTTGTGTTTCAGCTTACATATTCATTTTCTTATGTGTGTTCTCTCAGGAGCTTCCACCCGTCCTAAAAAAGTTTGGTCCTCCTCACCTAAAGATGCAGTTTGTGTGTGGCCAGTGCTGGAGAAATGGTCAAGTCAGTGAGCCTGACAAGAACAAAAAGTACTGTAGTGCTAAGGCCAGGCACACGTGAGTGTTACTTTCGTCATATCACGTCCTTGACTACTTATCGTAACTCCACTGTTCTGTTCTAGGCAGTCTTCAGTAGGTGTTCAGAACTCATTGTGCTGGTAGTTGCATTTTTTTGGTACAAAGTGCCTTTTTCTCCTCATTTTATCCAGGTGGTCCAAGGACAGACAGGTGGTCCTGGTTAGCTCAATTGAACGGAAAAAGTGGACACCAATTCGCCCTCTCCCGACAAGAAAGCCTGCCCCATCTCAGTTTGAGGTACAAAAAAAAATCCTCAATTTTAATTTTGATTTGGCATGTTTTTTGTAATATCTAGGCATGTACGTTTTCTTTATGGTTTGTTCTCTTCAATCATCAGATTTGCATGCATGTGGCTGCTGGCAAGAAATGCCAGTACATTGGGAACTGCACTTTTGCCCACAGCACAGAGGAGAAAGATCTCTGGACATACATGAAAGATAACAATGGTAAGTTCACAGACGTGATGAGTAATGACTGTATATTTAATTATATCAAATGACAAGCCAACTTTAAATATGAAAAATATTTGTGTAGTTGCAGACATGGAGGAGCTTTATGAGCTGTGGCTGCTGTCCCAGAGGCCTAGTGGCAGTGAGGAGAGTTCCAGCAGTGCTAATAGGGAGAACGGGAAGCAGATTCATATGCCCACCGACTACGCGGAGGAAGTGGTACGGATACACTCACATACAATTTAACACCACACCTTTTAAACTTTTCTTCAGTTCTCTGAAGAATATAATTTACCATGTTAAGTGTCTTTTTTTGTTGATTTTCTATTACCTTATTTTCAGTAGTAAACTACGTTTCAGTTCTAAGACTAAAAAAATAACCGGGGGTAGGTGGGGGTCAATGGTCTAGAACAATGCATATGATATAGCAGTGCAAAAATATAACATTCTGCACTGTGGAGCTGTGAAAATAAGCATCAATTATGATGATTACTGTAACTGCCTTGTTATCTCTTAGTGCTAGTCAACAGCCCAGTCCAGCACAACCTATGTCAAACATCACCCTGCCCCACAGACCAGTTGTAGTTTTAGTTGGAAGTTATGCCACCACTGAAAACACACACAATTTTCCTTTATTCAAATTTCACCCTAAATATTGTGAAAATATCCAGTTGTTTTCAATCTTACTTTGCTGAATATTTTATGCGTATCACACCATGATCCCAGAACTATTATGCCCTATTGTCTTTAGTGTTACATTGCTGGTTCCAAGTTCCATGTAAAAACATCTCCGCACTTAAGCAAACAGATACTTATTTGACTTTCAGTCTTCCCTCATCTCTTGTTAATTATGTTTTTTTGCCAGGCCGGGAACCACTGTTGGTTGTGTGGGAAAAACTGCAACAGTGACAAACAGTGGCAACAGCACATCACTTCTGAGAAGCATAAAGACCGCTTGTTCAATTCTGAGGATGACCAGAACTGCTGGCAGTATCGCTTCCCCACAGGAACCTTTAACGTGTGCGAGAGGTGAGTTCTGTTTAAAGCTGCGGCATCCATAGCATGTTGCTTATTATTGACGTGTATGTGTGGCTGTGTCCCCAGGTACCAAAAGGGCTTGTGTATGGAGGGGGAGATGTGCAAGCTGGCCCATGGAGAGGAGGAGCTAAAGGAGTGGGAGGACCGGAGAGAATTCCTTTTGTTGAGACTCGCCAAGGCCCGAAACGATCACTTGCTTGCACCAAATGATAACGACTTTGGCAAATACGGTTTTCTACTTAAAGACCTAAAGTAACACTTTTACTAATTTGGCAGTCCTCTCTAGGTGTTTGGGGAAAAATGTGTTTGGAATACAGTATTGAAGCAGATGGGCTCAGGTGAAGCTCCCTGCAGATAGAGAGGGAAACAACCCTCTGTCTTTTTCTCTGTTGATTTTAATAGAAAGCACAGAGTTGGCCTTGTATTCTGTATAATCATGGCATTGTGGCTTTTATCACAGAGGAAAAAAGAAGCACTGTTGCCTTTTATGTTTCTGTTTCTTAGGTGTTGCACGACGGACAGCTTTTCAGAGTTTGCCGATTATGCTCAGGCCAAAGACAGCAGAAAGCAGTTTGGAGTGAATAAGATGGAGTTAAACTAATCACGTGACACGAGTCTATTTTTGAGGATTGGTGACTAGCCTCACGCACGATTTTGTTTACCTATTCACGTTTTGGAATTTAGGATCCTATGACTTTTACTTATTTAAAGTATGTTTATTCTTATTCCATAATCTGTTTAATAACAAAATTTGGTATTATAAAGATCAGAAAACTATAAATAATTAAAAAATTGCAGTTCTGTATCACTACGCAGTATGAAGTCTGAAAGAGAGACAAGTTTTAAAGACACTGAAAATGAAAAAGTAAATGCATGCAAAGAAGCAAGCTGACAGAATGCCCTTGCGCTCGAAAGGATGTTCTTAAACGTGTTCTACAATCCCAACTTGAGTTCTGAAATGCTCTCGGCAGCTGTGATGTCTGGCCTCTCCTTTCTTTTCCAGGCATGCTTAAAAGTAGTTCAGTTTGCACAGATCCTGTTATACCATGCTCTTCTCTGATGAGCTCTTCACCTGTTTGTTAGGATCACCCATATGGACGTCAGTGCCAATGATGATGTTTGTATTCGTGAAGCGTCCGTGTAGATGCATTGCGTTAAAGGGCTGGAGGGTCCATCAATGAACCTTAGTACTGCATTTTATTTTTTTCATGGTTATGGGTATTGTTAAAAACATAAAACTGGTCCTGGATGACGGCTGTACCTAAAATGCCTACTTGTAGAATAAAGCCTATTTTACAGTGCTGTTTGCCTGACCTGTTAGTGTCAATGTCTGTCAGTGACTGATTGTACGAGGGACGCTCAATTTTCTCACTTTTATATTTTCGATGCAAAAGGTGAAGGTTGAAAAACCTCTGGCAAGTCCGCCTTGATTTATGATGTCAGTTGATTTTGAACTCCTAAAGTGTTTAAAAAAAAAACTAAAATATTTTGAATGTTCTTTGTAGTACACAGCTTTGTTTAGTCTCATATGCTGCATGGAAACTGCCTGGGTGTCATTTCTTTTCACTTCAGCTTTATTAACTAAAACACTTATCTGATCCCAGGGTGGATTACACATGTGGGATTAGGTGGCCTCAGATTTACATAGGAACCAAAATATTTGGCCACATTAACGTTTTGTAGACGCAAGTAATTGTAAGGCGCTAACACAAAGAGCTCTTACCCTGAGAAATGATGCTGATAAACTGGTCATGAATGAATGTTTGTTCCGTCCCTAAATGGTTGTGGTTTCATTATTATGCAAATTACCTTTGGGTTCAATAAAATATCTTCATTTGCCCATCATACACAAGGGTCAATCAGTGTACTTTACATAGATAAAAAGAAGAGTAAGCCTATAAGATGTGTAGCTGTAATATTTCGTGAAATAGAATGCACAATAATGTAGACAAAAATTGTGTAACATACCTGAAGAATGTGCTGTTTCTCTTGTCAAACAATGGCCCCATTGAGCAAACAACTGGTTTCTCTTTATGAAGAAGAAACGTAGGGTTTATGTATGTCAGCTGGAACATTGAAACCTCCTGTTTTATTTTGTGTAGCCCTGCTGGAGCTGCCAAATGAGTTCTGATTCATCAAGGCATGGACTCAAGAAGGCCGCAGAAGGTATGCTGTGGTATTTGGCACCAAGACATTTTCAGCAGATCTTTCACTATTCAACACAATGTACTTAAGATGCTTAATTCTACCATAATTTACCCCTGAAAATATGCCAAACACCCGAATTTGAATTAAGTGGCCATTAATGTATAAACCGTTCCCTTAAGTTTACTTTAAAAGTGGATTTAAGGTATGAGTGTGGAACCCCTTAATCTTAAACATAAGACATTTTCTTCAGGAGGCTCAGTTATTTAAGGGGCCCATTTTAAAAATATGGGGAAAATTCAGTAGTTTTACCCCTTAATCAGACTTGATCTGTGCACTTTTCCACTTAATTTTCCTTACTTTCCTGGAAATTAAAGTAAAAATTAAGGTTATTTTAAGGGGTAGACTTAAGGGGTATGGTTTCGTAGTGTTTATGCCCTTCGAGGTGGAGCCTCCTGGATTGGACGAGTTTGTCCAACCCACTTAACAATTTGAACACTTTGTGTTCTTCAGACCATTTCTGAGCTATTTTTGCAGTATGGCAGGGTGCATTATCCTGCTGGCAGAGGCTACTGCCAAGAAAGAAAGTACATTATCTTTTTTACGTAGGTGTTACATGTCAAAATAACATCCGCATTAATTCATGCACTCAAGGTTTCCCAGCAGAACGTTGCCAGTGCATCACACGCCCTACACAGACTTGCCTTCTTCCCACAGAGCACTCTGGTGCCATGTCCTCTCCATTTAAGAGTATGATGTAAAACTATTTTTCTCAACCTTTTCAACACCTATCACAGCATGTTGCCAAGGCTAACCTGACCACATTAGATGATATTAAATGACCAATTATGGACCAATGACCTGTCTTTTTTTTCTTTGGCCATGAATTTAGATTCACGGCCCAATCAAAAGCCTCTGTGGCCCATCAGACTACACTGTTTTCTTCTATGATATCAGACCAGATGGGCTCACCTTTCCTCTCCACTTGGTGTGTAATGATAGTCAACTCACAGTAAACGACATAGAGCTCTTCGGTACACTCACGAAATAGTCAAATAAAGTAGGACTTTATTGTATTTTGTGTGAAATTTGTATACATATTTTTTTTGTTTTTATTTCTGGCACAATTTACTACAAAATGCAACTGGAAGGCAAAGGGAGGGTGATGATTGGCACAGGTTGGACACTAAACGTTGCAGTTACATGAAATATCAAAATATAGAATCCTAATTCTCCACAATGCATATTGCCACGTTTGCATTGCAATATCCCTAATGATTCATTGTTGCACCTCTGCACTAGCATCAATGCGACTGTTAACAGTATAAGTTGTGCTTGTTTGGGCCACTTCTGGGATTACCTGCTTCACACACTAACTTTTAGAACTGGCTGTTCACTTTTTGCCTAATATATCCCCCTCCTTAACAGATGCCACAGTAGCAAGGTCATCAATATCATTCACTTCAACTGTGTTTTAATGTGGCTGATCTGTGTAACTAATCATTTGTGTAAAGACTAAGACTAAGCTGCTTAAAGGGAGCATATTATGAAAAACTAGCTATAATAGGTCTATGGGCTATACAAAACAACTTTATGTGAGAGTGATTTTGTGAAAAGAACTTCATGAAGGGACATTATCACAGTATTCTTTATAGTTTCCGTCCCTTTCATTCAAAATAAGCAGTTGCTAGCCACACCCCACCCATCCCATGCTTACGAAACAAACAAGCTAGTTCATCTATAACAGCAATAGAAACAAAAGTTATTGTTTGAAAATACTTAGATCTCCCTCATCTGCTGACTTGTCACAGACAGGATGTACAGATCCCTTCGTGATGCTGAAGTTAGCTCCTAATGCACAGCTCTTTATTCAAAATGTCAATTACACCTTAAATACTTTAGGTGGTCATAATCTGTGCTCGTAAACCTAGCAGACAAAATGGCAGATCTTCAACTAATCTAGTGTGTGCAACGGGGCTTCACGCTGGGCCCTCAGACCAAACGGCTAATTTTGAAAAGGCCTGAAACTGTGAAGTAGAAAGCTGGTGATATCTCTTTATGTGGAGTGTGTTTGTCATGTTATAGCCCATAGACGTACTGTAACTAAAGTAAGTTTTGCATATGTTCCCTTTAAACGTACTTCTGTGTGATTGCACTGAAAACAACACTGGCTCCACTATGTAAAGCAGCTGGGTGGTGCTATAATGCAAGGTTGGCTAATAAAGGAGGCTTTCTAGCAAGGAAATGATTGTTCATTTTGACATCCCACTTGATATTTCTGTAAACATATTTATGACTTTGATTTTGGAGAATATACAGAGAAACACACAGCATACTGGTGAAGGGTTTATTCAGTACAGTAGATCAACTGGAAATTCTGTAAAGAGTGACATAAAGCGACATTAACAGCCTGAGTGAAAACAGCATGGTTACAAAGATGTAGGCAGCCTTAAGGAGCTGCTGCTCTTTCATCCTTGTGGTATTTTCATTTGTCTGCACAAACAAATCCTCAATTCACAGAAATACAACAGCACTCTCACAAAGGCATACACTGGCGGTATGCTTAGGTCTGTAGGATTTATAGGCTAAAGTGTCAGTACAGTAGTGACAGGAAATGGGATAGTTTTGGCATTATCAGTTTCTTTGTGCCTTCTACAAAGACCCAACGACTGAACACAAAAATTTGATCAATGATTTCTACAAATGTATTGGTCATGAATATCATATAAAAATAAATCACTTTTCTCTCATCATTTCTTGTACAAACTGCAAGTGATCAAAGGACAAAAAACAAGAAAACACCCTAAGGGTCAAGTGAACAAAACACATGGTCTAGAATGACTCTCAGTAATTTTCAGTGTGATGAATGTAAAGTTCTACAAAAATAATTTTTACAAATTGATCAACTGACCTCCAGCACATCCGTAAATCTGAGCGCTCAGCCACCATAATGAACCCCTCTGGGACTCTGCCAGTGTAATCCAACACACTGGGGTCCGGTCATTGGCTCTCATTCATGATGGCGTCTTAGCAGTGTGGACAGCTGGGATATAAACTAATACTGCATGTGAAATGACTTCAGTAAAAATGCTCATCTCTGGGTTACAAACAATTGGCAGAGAGCTTAACCCTGAACTGTGACTAAAAGAAACTCTTAAGCTGCACACAAAGCTCTTTGATGACCTATCAAAGACTGTTCACAGACTCCGTTTTTGTTCCATGTATAATTAAAGGCTCCTAAGTAGTCACCAGATCTTTAGTCACCAGCACTACTCACGACAGCCTGCATTCAGGGTGTTGAACACGCTGTACAATAATTATGCTTCCAGTGTTGAGGAGCATATTAGATGTGCACCAGTTCTTAAATTTTTTCCCCAAAGTCCAAAATGAAAGCATTTCAAATGCAAATACGTCAAACACTGCATTCATTCTCCACTAACAACTTCAGGGGAATCATAGCATGTGATAACTTTACGCCAGAGCCAGCTCTGGTCGAAACTAGAGTTCTACTAAAAAAACACGATGACAAAAAAAAAAAAAAAGCATTGTGGACAAACACAGTTAGGCAGATCAATAAAGCCCAGTTAGTGTACAAAATGCAGTTTCACATTGTAACAGGGGTCCAACAAACAACCACGAAGGGGGAAACGGTCCATACAAGGACGACTTAAAAGCAGTTAGATGAATGCATGCACTGATTTTGTTTTTGTGTGTGTGTATGTGTGTGTGTGTATGCATGTGTGTTAGAACCTAAAACCATTCCAACTCAAAGGAAATGTGAACAAAAGTGCTGAGCGTAATGTCTCTCACTAATTAGGAGCCTGTGCTTCTAAAGACAGGACTTAGCTGTGGCTCTCGGTGCCGTTAGGAGTGAGCTTGGTCTTGTGCTCGACCCGAGGGCCTCGAGCCGAGTACTGGACCAGCAGGAAGGGCTCCTTGGTCTCCCCCTCGCCGACAATGCTCTCCTCATCCTCAGACTGGCCGATACGCTGCAGGCGCAGGTAACACCAGCATCCGAAGATCAGCGCCCCCAGAGCGGCGATGGCAATGAGGATCACGATGATTGTCACCACACCAGTGGTGGGGCTGTGGTCCATTATCGACATGCTTTTTGTGGAGGAAAATTTGATCTTGCTCTTGAAATGTCAGTGAGAGGTCCTGGCCGGCCTGGTTTTCAGTGGCCTACAGGTCTTTTGACATCTGAATGAGAGAAAAAGAAAACAATGCCAAGTTATTGAGATTGTAGGAGTAAACACAAAGGTTACATCAACTGTGTATTTATGATCTATTTTCTATTGTTTCAGTTGTAATTTTCGCTCTTATGAATGCTGTATTGCTCGTGATCCATGTAAAAACGACTCATCACATGATATACGTTTACTCAGCTGTTGATGACCAAGTCACCTTTAGCCTTAAAGTCACAATCTGTCATACTCATCCATTTCTTCTGAAATCAAGAGTGTTTTTAGAGGTGACTAGATAGTTCCTGACGCAGAGGACCAGATCAGGCATAAAACTACATTAAGAGGAATCTTCATTGGTTATTTGCCATTTCAATTCAATTCAATTCAATTTTATTTATATAGCGCTTTTTACAACCAGGTTGTCACAAAGCAGCTTTACAGAGT
>JBBMFX010000134.1:7456062-7477089 GCA_037832545.1 Rhabdalestes septentrionalis | reverse complement strand
TACTTACCTCCGGCCTCCCCCCCGCTCCAGGGCTCCCTTCACCCTCACGCAACTGACTGGACAGCACTTTGACCGGGGGTCTTTTACTCCTGTCCATGGACGCGCACATCCTACACAGGACGCGAGAAAACCCACAGTGGGACACAAAACGTCAAAAGCGCGGGAACTGTTTTCAAACGTTTCTGCTGATTTTCAAAATAAAAGCTGTAGTTCTGA
Organism: Rhabdalestes septentrionalis; assembly: GCA_037832545.1. NCBI lineage: Eukaryota > Metazoa > Chordata > Actinopteri > Characiformes > Alestidae > Rhabdalestes > Rhabdalestes septentrionalis. Next base: position 7,476,873 of record JBBMFX010000134.1, on the reverse strand, counting down.
ACGTTGGACAAGCTGAGAAGAATTAAAACTCAATATTAATTTTTTTACAGTTAATAGCCCAAGATGATGCAATACATGTAAATGACAAATTACTAATATCTAAAATAAAAAGGAGCAACTTAAAAGCTATCCAAAATGACAATGGCTCAGAAGGACAGTGACCAGTCAAAGTGTTGAATACCCCTAAAAGCAGCCTCAAAGGAAGGTATTGCATGAAATGTTAAGAAATGCACATATGGTGCCTCAGATTTTGAAATAAGGTTTAAGAGAAATTAAGGTATAATAGTCCTAAAAGTAAACTATTTTACCATGACATATGTAATTCACAGCCAGCTAGCATTCTTGTTCATTTATAAATTAAGCTGGGTGCAATTTGAAGGTAAATGGAAATATTCTTAAAATTAATCACTCAAATAGGTACAAAACACGTAAATAACATATTTTTAATAAATTAAATGAAACTCGGCAGCTTAAAAAGCATTAAAAAGTCATTCAGAATGGTCAGATTAATAATGGCAAAACAGTCAAAATGTTTAGTACCTGTAAAAACTCAAAGGAAGATACTACATGAAAAGGTAAGAAACAGTTTGGCCTAAAATGTACCTTTTATGTACATTCACAATCTGCAGGTAATTTAGAAGACATAACAGTCCCCAATGTAAACTATTTTCCTGTTACAAATGTAACTCAGAAACACAACAGCCAGATTAGATCATTTAAAAAGTGGACATTTTAAAAGTAAATGGTAATATTCTTTAAATTAATAGAATGAACAAGCAATGAACAAACAGCCAATATATTAGACTTTGGTTCATGGCAGTTTTGAAATAAAATTTATGGGAATTTAAGGCATAATAATCCCATTACATATGTAACTCACTGCATAAAGCTTCAAAAGTTTTTTTCTGGATCCCAATAGACCTAATCCAACCTATAGGCTAATTAATAAGCCATTGCAGGGAGGATTAGGACAAACTAGCTAAAATGTGTTTGGCAGGGTTCAGGGTCAGTGTTGGGAACTACACTACATGAACAAACATTGGGGCATCTGACTATTACACTACCTCGGACTTTAGTTACATTGCATTCAAATATTGACTTCAATGTGTAGTTGGTCTGCCCTTTGCAGCTATAACAGCTTCTAATCTTCATGGAAGATTTTCCACAAGAGTTTTGAGGTTTTTTTTAGGAATTTTTTAGAGCATTTATGAGATCAGGCACTCATGTTGGACGAGAAGGCCTGGCCTGCAATCTCCGTTCCAGTTCATCCCAAAGGTCCTGGATAGGGTTGAGGTAAGGGCTCTGTGCGGGCCAGTGAAGTTCTTCCCAATTCTTTTGTCCATATAGTGTTTGCAATGGAGCAGGGATGCCCAACTCCAGGTCTTGGGGGCTGGTGTCCAGTAGATTTAGGTAATTTCCCTGCCCAAACACACCTGATTCACCTCAACTGTGAACTGCCAGGTGAAGTGAGTGTGTCTGAGGGGTGAATACTAAAGTCCACTTGACTCCAGCCCTGCAGGACCAGAGCTATAGAAAGCAGGGATCCAAGGCTTTATTTGAGTTAAGTGTTAACATTTTTCTGCTTTGAATTAACATTCAGAACAGATTCAGAACCGCAAACCACCCAGCTGTGTCCAACTGTGTCCCTGGACTGATTTGTGATGTACAGCCAGTCAATTTTCAATGAACCTTAGATAAAATCAGTCATTCTGTTGCACAATATCAAATAGAACTTGATTCTCATAATATTCAAATGGACTTGAGAGCGCAGGAACGTTCCCCTCAAATTCCAAATACTTCAAACATTTTGGATGGCAGAAAATCAGGTTTCCCTTAGCTTTTGCACTTTATTTATAGCATTAGTAATCAGTCAGGCTCCATCTGATTTGTCAAACATAGTTATGTATGTTGGTGTCAGAAATTCATTTTTCCATCACAGATTACCTACTCAGTGAAGCTTTGTGATATTTGTTGTTCTGAGGAGTTTACTCTCAAAATAAAATGCTTATTAAATACAGATGAGTGTCCTGGCTGTAGAACACAATCACAGAATGAGAACAGTGTGAGTGCCCTAATTAAAGGAGGCTGTTAAGACTACAGGGAGGACTCTTGCTCTTTATAGTAAAATGTCAAGGAGCTAAATTCTATCTTGAACTCACAGAGGCACAGAGCCATATATAGCCTCATCTATAGTGTACAGGCATGACAGAAAATGGAAACACCAGGGAAAATATGTATAGATGCTGAGAAAGGTTGAAGGTGAATTAAAAGGGTTTTGTAATGTATTTCCTTGATTGCGACCATGAAATAAGCATCAATCGGATCAGTTTCAAAAGAGTACTGTGGATGAATTGATCCCAGCTTATTTCGGTTCATTTTTCACCCTCTTTCACAGATAATTTAAATGTTTTTTTAAACATCACATTACAACCATTGGAAGTGTTTTTAAAAATAAGACATAAAATGTCAAATGCACACAGCATCACAATATCTGGCGTTTCCAATTTTCATTTACCTCTTGTACACGTACAGTACACCAGCATTAAACCAGCTCCTCACTTTAATATCCAAGTGATTATTTGAGCAACGGTCTCAAAATATAAAATGCATTTGAACTAGCTTATATGTGGTTACTTTTAGAGAAATATTTAAATGATACCCAGATTATGTTGCTGGTGCAAGTAAACAATGATTAGCAAGAATGTAAACTCTTAACATTATGCACAGTTCAAAACTCTGGCTTCATTAACTTTGTTTATGGTACAAAGAAGAACTTTACAAGATAAAAATTTCCCTGGTTCATCAATTGTTTTCCTTAAATAATTTTTTTTATTTCTTTCAGAATAACTAGGAGAAATGTAAGTTCTGTACAATTCTTTGTTTATCCTTGGGGTTGCTTAAAAAAATTGAGAGGTGAAACAGGTTGAAAAAATGGGATTCTGCCATTTAGTGCACTTAAAACCCCCCAAAAATGTTCTGTCCACCAGGATTTCTTCAGTTTGCTTTTATATGCTTGAAAAAAGAAATATCAAAGTTCTTCTGATCATTATGCAGGCTCCAGTTTATGTTTTTGTTGTTTTGCTCTGAATCCCAATTCTTCAGCGTCAGTGGAGGAGGCACATTAAAAATACTGCCACTTTCCGAGGACTGTGTCTTTGATTGCATCAACATACTGTGCAGGCACCCAGTAAACCCAATATTGTGAGGCTTCTGTTGGACCCAGCTGAAATGCCTGTATATAGTAAAGGAAAAACACATTAATTTGTATTATTTGTTGCAATAATCGTTGTGTCTCAGATCCGACAGGACAAATTTTGCTATGCTCCCATGTCATCATAATTTTAGGGTACATCTGAGAAAAACAACCCCAAAACATTTCCTAAAAATATTATTTGTATCAACAGTGTTAGCTTTAAGACGTTGTTCTCAAACATCTACATTTCCTCTATTCCTACCTGTTACGAGTTGGGTAGGAAATGATCAGATGATCCCTGAAAACTAGTTTGAAAACTACTGCATTAAAGAACTCTTAGCTAAAAATAACATTACCACACAAAACTGGAGTAAAGTTTTTTTCGAAACTGTACGTTCACAGACTAACAAGCATTCATGAAAGCCCATGCCGAACTTATTTAAAAATTATGTGCAGTGCCTATGTTACTGTGCAATGAGTGGAAGAGGGAAAGCTGGGAGCTACTTCTGACTCAGACTTTCTCTGCTTCCAAAATATGATGTGAGTTTATCTGAGTATTTTGTGATGAGTCTCAAATTTGTTTATGGAAATTCACAAACATTTACAAAACAGCTGGGATGCTGTGTAGAATGTAAATAAAAACAGACTGATGATTTGCAAATCATGTAAACCATATTTAATTTGAAAAGACAAAAAAAAACAACTAACATTGAAAATAAGATATGTTTCTTAAAATATATGCTCATTTTGAATTTGATGCCAGAAATATTTATAGTGCTGTTAAGAGGTTATGTAGCAAAATGTGTTGCTGGTATCAAATTACTAATGAGCATATATATATTCCAAAGAACGTATTATTCCTCAGTCTCAACATTTGACATGTTGATTTTGTAGTATTTTCATTTTAATATGGATTTCACTTTGAAAACTTTACATTCTACATGTTACACAGCATTCCAACTTTTTTGGAAACAGGGTTGTGGAACGGAAATGTTAATGGGAACATGCAGGGAAAAACCACATACCATCATGTGGTAGTCCTCATGACCTTCTATTGGCTCAGTCACAACATTTTTGATGGAACCCATTGGGATTTTTTCTGTTCTTTCTGTAGAACACAAATATAATGACATTGCCAAAATGCTAAAACAGAATATCAAGGATGTCTTAAATATCAAAGGGAGTAAAAAACAAGAGGGGGAAGTCACCCTTCGTTCCAATCCACAGCTGATCTTGTTCCAGTTTGAAAGTGAGCCGCACTTTTCCACCGGATTTGTTGTACATTCCGGATAAAGGCACTGTTGGTAAGCGCTCCTATTAAGACAAAATGAGATCACTTGGATGTCATTAAAGTACACAAGGGAGCTATTCAGTGCCTCTCAGAAAAATCAATTTAACGATGGCAGCTTGATCTCTTAGAGGAATTATTATTTTATATATGTATTATATCTTAAACTGCGTACAATAATAATAATAGAGGTTAAAAAAAAAAAGTTTTAAAAAAAAGTAACTGTCTATATTTAATATTTAAAAAATGAAAAATTGTTTATCTTTGTTTACTCTTTATTAGATAAGCACTGTCGGCCCTGGCAGAGTTCACAAAAGTTGAAGAGCCCCGGGTGTTCACTTTAGTAAATGCCGTTCATTTATATTTAAAACATAATTCCATGTACGAACAGGTATTTTAAACAATGCACGAACATTTCTCCGAGTTACATAAACCATTCAAAGCTTTTGTCATTCATTACCTTAGCTCCTTTTATTGATGGCATTACATCTTCAGGTTTTCCTTTGTCCAATACTTTTCTGTGTTGCTAAAACGGATTCACAAATGTATTATTAATATGAATAATACGGTCACCAAATTTCTAATGTAATTATGTATATTTCTTCAACATTTTTCCTTAGCAAATGTACAACAAAGTGTAATGTGCGAAAACAACATTAATGGATATTTCTGAAATAGCTGCATTCTCACCTTTTGCCTGCATAAAGGCTCCTTTTTATTTTCCTCAGCTTTAACTTCCTGCTGTATAACTTCTTTTGGTGTATTTACAGCCAATACATCGTTTATTGTAGATCCAACCACCATTATTTTTGCACCATTTGTAACTTTAATTTCACGAAGTGTCTTGTCCTCTGGTAGCAGTCCTTTGTACATTACTTTCTGCATAGCAGGTGGAAGCCCTATATAAGACAGACAATTTTGATCAGAAGTTTGTTTCAGAAGAGTGGAGAGAGCGGGTACTTCTCTACATGCTCCCTTAATAATGACAAAATACACAACTACAATTAGCAATAGAGAATACAGACACTATGGAACAACTTCAGGGTGGGTTTCCTCAAATTAACAGCACACTTCTAGTCCTTCCCACGATTTCTATCGAGTTACGGTCAGGACTTTGACTTCACCATTACAAAAAAAAACTATTCATTGGAAGAACAGCTTGTATGCTTAGTGTGGTCTCACAGACAGGTGTTCCTGCATTCCTTTAGGAATTGTTGTTATAATTCCAAACTGAAAGTGAAATGCCATTCCTGGCCAAGATGCAGCAAAATGGGCCTCAAAAAAGGCATGATACTGCCACCATTTTTTTTTACAAATGGGATATGGTTCTTATAGTAAAAAGCAATGATTTCCTTTCACCACACAGAACACTACTCACTTGAACCAATATTTTAGCCCGTCCACAACACATTTCTCCAACAGCCTTCTGGTTTGTCCACATGATCTTTAGTGAAGCAAAAGTTGGATGATGTTTGGGCAACATATGTATTATTGTAGAACAGTAGCTGTCTCCAAGCAACTCTGCAATGCACACCATCACCAGTGTGAGAGAGACCTTTAGCTGCTTAGAAGTTACTCTGGGTTCTTTTGTGACCTCAAAATATTGCACTAATTTTGTTCTTGGACCGATCATTGTTGGTCACCCGCTCCTGGGGAGAGTACCGTGGTCTTGAATTTCCTCCATTTGTACAAAATCTGAGTGCAAACACACTTGACGTTTTAACCAATGACAGAGGTCCTCAAATCTCCAGTTTGCCATGATACACAAATGTGTTGTGAAGATACACTTCGACAGAGCCATGTTCTTTACATTCAACAGTCAGGCATACCTTCATCAAGCTTGTCTTTAAGCATCCATGTTACTACTGCTTTGCTCCAACATTTATTGAGTTATTATATAGTTCATGTACAAGCTATTTGTGAGGATGAGATGGGTTGTAAGTTTATACGTTACCTTACATGTCTCACAGCTTAGTAAAACAATATGGGTGACATTAGATTAAAACAATGCTGCCAGATATTTGAATGCTCTCATGCATGTTAACATCAATACTGGAAGTTGTACATTTATACTGAATTATACTGAAATCTATGTAAATATGAATAGATCCTTTTTGTCAACAGTTTGTTTATACTATTATGTTTTTGCTATTTATATTATTTTGAATTGATTTCTTTATACTAGCTGCACAGGGGCAATTAATGGTTACATTTCTCCGCACAATTATAACTGTATGACACATACACATTGAATCTTGAAATTCCCTTTGACTATTTTTAAACCCAGGCAAAAATGAAAACGAAAGTGAATGGAGTGAACATGAGTGACAAAGCAGTGTCTGCAGACAAGAAATAAGGAAACTGGTAAATCAACTTTCCTACCTGAGTTAATCGCACATTACTACTAATTATAACTTTTAAAGTGATATTTGAAGGAGTGACAGCTGAGTTCATATAAGAAAATCTCTAAAGGTGAGAAAAGCTCACAAAATACCAGATTATTTTAAACCTCTTAAATTGTTTTCTGCTGCCTGATAAAATAGGACCCTGATGATATGCAAAGGGATCTTTAAACAGGATTTTGTCTCTTTATGGTTATCAGAGGTGGTTGAATTTCAAATGTCATATTTTAAAGTTAATATTTTTAAGTTCATTTTTAATGAATCAGTTTAAAATGTCTCAATGTAAATTGTTTCTGCTGGCCATCCCATATTTATTTAAGCATTTAAAATACTTAACAGTGACTATACATAGCTCTGAAAACATTTTAAATGTTGAGTTATCCATTCCTCAAAACTTGCCATGTGTGATTCTTGTTAATTTCTCTTACCAGTGAGTGTGTGGATTTTCTCCTTCAGTTTAGCCCCAGTTCCATCTAGAGGCATTTTAAGATCATATTTGTTCTTATTCCAAATAATTTTCAGTTCCACCATCTCTTTCCCCTCTTCAGTGTCATCTCCATTGCTGACAGCCGGAACCTGAGGTGTGGAGTTCTCTCCGTCAGTGAGAGATGTTTGTTCTGTCCCTGCTGCCTCTCCTTTACTGGCACCGTCACATAATACTTCTGACTCCTTCAGACTGTCTTCAGTTTCCATTTCCAGTCCCTCACTTCCTGCAGGAGTTAAGAGAAACAACTGCATTCAGAACAGCAAGAACATTTACCTACAGATAACAAATACCAAAAAAGGGAAAAGAGAACACCATTTGAACTACTAAAACAAAATGAATGAAAAAAAGGAAAAAACCCTAAAGGGCCACATCATGCCCCTATCTACAGCACCATTCTGTTATGTCATACGTGAACATACCATGGAACACAGTGGGAACAGTATGAATCTCTTTCTCTGTATTTAACCCATTCACCAAGTGAAGATGTAGACAGCCTGGGAACAGCTTGTGGGGATGGTACCTTAGTCAAGGGTACCTCAGTGGTGCCACTAAGCAGTTATGGAATTCGAATCCACAACCTTCTAATCGCAACTCCTTAACAACTTGGCTCCCTTGGTTTTACACAGAGTCTGATTTTCTTAGCCTAAAGTCTGTTTTTGGGTCAATCTTTTCCTACAAAACTCTTTAATATTATATGGTCCTGTATATATTTTTTGTCAATCACACTATGTGTTTTCCTGTCCTGGGTTGGTTTCTTTTAAAGATTTGATGTTTTCTAATTGCACTCTGTGCTGTCTGGTCTTTGTTTTGTGTAGTACCCTGGTCCTGGAGTGTTATTTCATTTCACAATGTGCTGTGTTGATGGCATAGGTGGCATTAAACACCTTCTTTTACTTGCCTGTATGAAATCTTACTCTGTTATCTGGACATCGAGCGAATAGTAAACCATCTAGAAAACTCTGGAGACTGGCTGGAAAAATACCTGTTAACCTGCAGTACAACCACACAGACCACTGTCATAACATTATTCATTTATCAGAGTAAAGACCAGCTCCAGAGACTAGTTAGAAAACGATAATCAACCAGAAGACTTGGCTGAGGGTGTGAAAAAAGTGAACGGAGTCTTTAAGTTAGTGAAGAGCTATCTCACTGCTGAACGTGAAGTTTTTTTTGGCCGAGGCTAATAAGCTAACCGCCAAATATTGCCCAAAATAGCGGCCAAAATAGCTGGACTAATGTCCAAATTAGGTCTTGGGAATGTGACGAAACCCATACCGAGCTCTGAAGCGTGGAAATTGGGGTCCCCACAATTACAGAAAAGACATTTAAGCAGATTTTCTTCCATGCACCTACCCTCCTGCGCCGCCATGATGATTGTGTACAATCTGAGAAGAGAGCCTGCTGGGAAGGAATGGGCTGTCAGGACTGGACCACCACGGCCCCCGTACTGACTTGGCGCTTTTAAAATCTGGAAAATTCACTTTTGTTTTTTTTTATTGACAAACCTTTCAGCACTCTAAAACACTGTCAGTTTGTTGTGATGATCTGCCACTCGTATAAAGCTCCTGTACTCACGTTTAAACACATGCTCCGCACCGTCACATGCGTCCTCAGGTTTGTGTCCCTACTGAGTTTCAAAATAAGTTCAGAGTTAACTTACACTACGTGGACAAAAGTATTGGGACGAAACATTAACATTGATCAGATGAAACATTGAGGTTGGCCTTCAATTTAAATGAATAATAAAAATGTGACCCAGTACATTTCTCCATATAGCGTATGCCACGGAAAAAAATTTACAGTTTGCACGCTATATATTTCAGGAGACGCTCAGTTGAACAACTTAACTCCGATTTAACTTGAATTGGTTGCAGGGAAGTTCGCTAACTGTCTCAAAGCCCATCACAAATGTCAACCACGTGATGTACATTTAGCTGGCTGAGCTATACGAGGGGACCTGATTTTGCACTTCGTCACACAATACTTTACAGGACGTGTATATTTGACCAGAGTACAGTTTTTCAGGTTAGCTAGCTTAGTAAAACTGGAGGGAAATGATGACACATCGACAGTTTTCACCATTAGATCGACATTAGAGGAGTTAATGGAGCAGTGTTTCTGCACGAGGAGACTCGACTGAACCGGGCTTCTGGAAAGCTACTCTGCTATAATGTCTGACGCTGTCAGTAGGAACATATCCTTGGACGTTCTTATTCAAATTTTCCTGCTTTCCTGAGGCTCATGCAGTCGTTTCTCGACAGTGTCTCTGCTGAAGTTCTGAAGATTTTCTCAAGCACATAAACACGCCATGGCTGACCTTAGGACTTATAACGTAGTGGTCCTGGGAATAGGGTTCTTACTGATCTTCACTGCCTTCACCACTTGTGGCAATATAGAAGTAAGTGAGAGGTTTTCTGAAACACTAAGCTTTATTTTCTTTCTTTCTTTTTAAGGGATGGGGGTAGGGGGTTTTAAGTAAACATGATACGAGCACGTAATGCGTTTTGGTCATTTGACACTAGGTTTAATATATTTGGTACTTGTGAAACAGCAAATGAAAAAGGACAAATATGTGTGTGCGTACATGCATTTGTGGCAGTCTGTGTGGTTCATGCAATCTATATATTTATATATATAAAGTAGGGCAAGCAGATTGTTTATGCTTTTCGCATCATGCATACAGAGTTTGTAAAAGACCACTGTTCAGAAAATCCAGGTCAGGCGCATCTCGTGTTTGCAATCTACTCATTCAGTCAGTGGATTGTCATGAGAAATTAATAACTGGACAACCCATATCCATCTGGTAGGAAACTGGATGTGTTTTGGTTTTTGGGCTGTGTACATTACTATGAAATAACATTGTTATTACGTCCTTATCCTTATCTCAAAACATATTTAAAAAGTTTGTTGAGAACATTTCTTCATTGGTCTATATGCATGAAAGTTCCCAAGTGGATCTAAATGTATGCATCTATTTAACTAAAGGTTTCTGCCAGATCTAGATAATTTGTATGAAATTGTCTTTTCCTTCTGTACATGGGAAACTCAGTACTCAAAGATATATATCTACCCTGGATTCATCTAAGTTTCCCAAACACAGATGTTCCAAAAATGTGCAGAATTTTCCTGGCATTCCTTCTAATATATTAATCATTAAAACAAGCATTAAATAGTATGAGTCTAAGACCACTAAGCCCAAAGCCAAGCTCTACATAGAGGGTTAAATGTCACTAGATTTTGGTTGAATTGCAATCGCTGGAGTTCCACCCAGGATATTTGGGATTACTAGGACTGGTGTTTCTAATCCAGAACTAATCACTCAACATTACAACCTCAACTTTCCCAGAATGGTTGAGACCATTGTAAGTCCAGATGAAATTTTAAAATAGGCACACAATGTTCACCAGTTGTGTGGATGATTGTGGGGTTAAAATGGACTGACTCATGGGGCAGGTGTAGTGTTACTGCATAATAGGCCAAAAGACCCAACCATTATAAAAGAAATGATGCAACTCCTTGGGGAGATTATATTGGGAGAATATACCCATCATAAAACAGTGCAAATCACAGTTGGGTTAAAAGATGTATTGTTTAAATTTAATGCAGGTTCAAATCGCAAGAGCTTCTGTTTTCAATGCCCAACATAAACAATGTTGTCTTAACTATTTAAGTGGGAACATCTGACCTAATATCAATGTGCCTGTGGTTGAGGTAGAGCAAAAAAATCTACCAACATTTATTTGGAACAGTATGTTCAACATTCAACCACAAATGAGAAAAAGTATATATACTCTTGGAGGAAAACAAGCATGGGCACTAATTTATAGAAAATGATTATAATTAAATTCACACTCAAAACTCGTAATTAAGTATTAAGTATTCTGACCACAAATAATTATTCTGTATAATGCAGCACTGTGATATGTAATAAAATTGAGTATCATTTCTGGTCTTGTTGTAGAGTTGAAAAGATACACGCTGCGACCTTTTAGAGTTTCAGTATGTTGTTGGCTGGACAAAATCATTTGGGGTTTAAGTGGAACAAGTAGCTCCTGGCTCTGTACAGGATGTCAATCAAAGGTTGTAAGCAGCAAGCCAACCTCTCAGTGGATAGATTGAAACCAAACTGCACCATGATATTCTGATGACACTTACAGTGATGAACTCAAAAATGCAGTCAAGTTCATAAACATTTGGATCAGCAGTGTTATTTTAGCTGTCTCCTACACCACAGTGGACTCATAATACATTTTGAAAATGAAATCCAAGTGGGTTTGGGCATGTATAGCTGTGTGTACAACAGTGCAACTGGTTCCCTTTTAATTACTGATGGGGTGATTTTTGCCAAAAGAAGCATCCTGTAGGTTGAACATGGAAATGTACTCTTTGGTGTACTGTCTTTTTAGATTATGCCAAATCACCTGATCTCGAACCAGTTGAGCATGCATTCACTTACTGAAGGCAAACCTGGAGGTAAAACACCACAGAAACAAGCAGGGCTGGCCAAGCATCACCAACAAAGAGGCGTCTGGTGATGTTTTTAGGGAACAAGAAGTCAGGGAGTTGTTGACTTGGCATTTATCTAAGCTTAGCTTAGCTCACAGGACATTCTTCCGAGGAATGTGAAGGACTGTTCCTTGCTACTGGCTGTTGATTACTGTTTTGAATGAGGGTTATTTTAGGAAGGTCCGAGGCAGTTCGTTTTTAATTACCCTTTCATTTCCACTTAAAGAAATGGAGTTTCAGAGTCCTCATGGGAGTGAAAGAGTTCTAAGTTCAAAAGTGTCATAGTTAAATATAGTATTTTCTCCCTTTGTTGAACTGTCTGTAATAAATTGTTGTAATTTTTTCTTCAGCAAACAGTGGTGAAAAGTCTGGATAATGCCACTTTTACTGGAAGTGGGTATCACAGGTGAGGAAAGCGTGTGTTATACTAGTTTCTGGTTGGGATGTTGAGAGAGAGGAACTTAGAGGTTTAAAATATTACACTGATCAGAATGGTTTTGATCATTTGTATCTCAAACCCTCCGAAACCGCAACCCCCCTGCAACCTTCCCACCCCCACCCCCTCCCCCTGCCAACTCCATCCAGACAAGTATTTGTAGTGAAACCATAACAACATATTCTTTGACTGAAAACCTAATTTCTTAGTTAATAATGCAGAAATTATTAAAAAGACTCTGATACATTTATGTAGGCTAGGTTCTCAGTAAGATTTCTCTTGTTGTTGGTCACATGAGCATTTTTTGTATGCCAGCAAAAGTATATATTCTATCCATGTAGGCCTAATAACATCAGGCACAACATTTCATGTGCCTAATATATGCCTGCTAACTTTTTTTTCTTTTTCAGCCTTGGGATCATATATGGAATTTTTTCATTTGCGAATTTATTAGCTCCCACTGTTGTAGCAGTAATTGGACCACGGTTCACCATGTTCTTCAGTGGAATTCTTTACAGGCAAGTGTCCTGAATCGGCCCTTCTATCAGACCATTTCTGACATTCTATAGTGTGCATTCATCATTGTCATTGTCTTTCTTTCTGTGTTTTAGTGGTTATATAGCTGTATTCATTACTCCATCAACCTGGTCCTTTTATTTGACTTCTGTGTTAAATGGTATTGGAGCAGCCCGTAAGTGTTCATTCCTCTCAGGCATTTAAAACTCATTGTCATGCAGGTCAGCCAAGGAATGCATTTGAACTCTGTTTTTGATCCTCTTTGTGGCTAAATACCACATACCAGCCAGATTTGGATTAACTGTATTTGGTTAATTAATATAATCCAGTCCAGTCTCAAATCCAGTGTTATAATGCTGCATTATTTGGTCAGTGTTTGTAGGCTTTTAACGCATTGCATTAAAACTCTTTATTTGTTCTAAAGTGCTTTGGACAGCCCAAGGACAATTTCTGGTGGAGAACTCCGATGCCGCCACCATTAACAGGAACACTGGGATGTTTTGGGCATTGTTGCAGTGCAGGTACACCAGAATAGAAGTTACTAAAAGCACAGAATGAAACAATTTCTAGCGTCCTAATGTACTAATAACATTGATAACTTTCAACAAGAGTGGTTGAACTACAGCCCAACCAACAGCTAACATGATTTATGTAGTCATGGGATGTGCAACCTAACCTGTTCAAAATGTACAATCTAACTTCAGTCACCCTGTAAATTTGTCACCAGCAGATATCAGAACCTATTTTAAAAAATCATTGTTATGTAGTTTGATTTGTTTATAATAACGATGACTTTTTGTTTTCTTTCAGTATGTTGTTTGGCAATCTTTATGTTTATTTAGATTGGAAAGGAAAATCTGAGATTTCAGGTAACTTGAATGATCAGCTTATTAATGACCAAGATTTCTCCTCCCCTTTCTTCCCCGCCCCCCCCTCAAATGTTCTTAAAGTAAAGGAAGTTGCATTTGCATACACCATATTTGTAACAGTGACAGGATCAAATATGCAGGACACATTTCTCTTAACATTACTGATCTGCGGAAACCTTTCGTCAAGGATCAGTCTGTGTCTGTATCCACTGATCAACAATTCTCTTCTTCCGTGTTGTCCGGAACAACAGCCTCATTATTACCCATTATGCAGTTCTGCATGCTTCCTTTACTTTGAAAAACAAAACATTTAATCTTCTTATTGAGACTGATATTTCCTTTACTTGATTTACTTCGGGATCACCACACTGGGACACTGGTAGTGTTTCAGTATGGGAACAACAGTTTAGATACATAAACTTTAGAGAAAGTTTAGTCTTAGACTTCATACATTTTTCACTTACAATTAAGGCTCCCAAGTCTTTTTAAACTACATTGATTAGAGGCTATATTTATGAATATCAGTAAAACAAGCCCACCTAGAAAGCTGTCTCAGCTCAGTATCATAACTAAGTGGCCATACTGGAATCTTCAAGGAAGAAATCATTTTTCTCCCTTTAAAAGACTTATTTAGTCCAGTACTATACTTAATCTGAATCTGTAAATCCAGTTCATGACATTTTATTTGGTTTCGTCCCGGCCCTTGACAGACGGAGACAGGAAGATCATGTTTATTGCTCTGCTCATCACCTCTGTGCTCGGAACATTAAGTTTCCTTATTCTGAGAAAGCCTCGTCCGGAGGAGGAGGAGGTTCTCTCTGAAGAGGAGGGGCGATCCTTGTTGTCATCTCGCATAATGTAAAGCCATTGAAACACTCTTTGAGTTTTACTGAATTGATCATTTGTAGACTTGAAAAGATACTTCTAGACTGTAAAGCGGGTTTAGCTCGTGAAGGCTGATAACACTCTCCCTCTGTGTTACAGATATAAGCAGAGAGCTGACTCTGCAATAAAGGACGCTAAGACAGAGTTTAGTAAGTAAAGAAACAATAATGATAGTGTTTTATTTGTGGACATACCTTGTGGTTTCGTTCGTGATTTAAAACAAAATTGTCAATGGTCTAATTGTCAAAATTCTTATTACAGTTTGTACATTTTGTAATATGTTTTGTTTTTAGAACTTCTAAACATTGTTTCTGTGCCGTTTTCTATAGAGACCATTCTGCACCTTCTTGGCACAAAAACAATATTACTTCTAAGCTTTTGCATGGCATACAGTGGTAAGTTGAGCATGATGATATATTCTTTTTTTCTCAAATAATGAATGAACATAATTAGCTTAAAATGTGTTTTCTCCTTTAAGGGCTGGAGCTGTCTTTTTACAGTGGTGTGTATGGAACTTGCATTGGAGCAACAACCCACTTTGGAGAAGAATCCAAAGCCTTGATTGGGATTTCAGGCATTGTTGTGGGTTTTGGGGAAATAGTTGGTAAGTAAACATTATCAATAAGCAATTGAGGAAATGCGCCTGGTTATGAGCCTTCATGGACCATTTGGAATTGCTTCACATTGTTTGGTGTAGCTTCCTTACATACATACACTATATGGACTACCCCTTAATCATTGAATTCATGTGGTATGTTACTTCCATTAAAGGGCAATCTTACTGATTCAGCATTCCGAGATATTTTGGACACCATGCTTCCAATTTTGTGGATGGAGTTTGGGGAAAAACCTTTTTTATTTCAGCATCACTGTACCACACATCCCATAAAGTCATGGTGGGGATGAGTTCAGTGTGGAAGAAACTGACTGGCCCCCACAGAGCCCCAACCTCAACCCCATCCAACCCCTTTGGGATGAACTGAACTAAGATTTCTCATCCAACATTAGTATGGAAGTAATTTAGTGACAAAAGTCTTTACTTTAAAAAAAACCCACATTGGATTGTTGCAATTGTATAAAAACATGCTTGACTGATAATACTTGTTAGTTTAGTGTAGTGAAGTTTATGTTGAATGAATTGCAATTATAATTACAGCCTTTAAGATTCAATATAGAAATATTCCACCTTTCAAATTCAGCAAAAGTAATCATTAATCATTCAAATTCATTCAGTAGTATTTAGTGCCTTAATTGGCTTTGCCATTTTAAGTGGTCTATTGCACTCTGAACAAATTGAGCTGTAAATTCAGCAGGAAAATTCAGTTGGAAATTCAGTCTGACACCTGGGGCCTACAGGAAAAGAATGCAATACTCACAGACTGAAATAACATGTACGTCTCATTCAGGTTAAATGCATTGGTGCCTGACATGCTGCAGGAGCACGCTAGAAGTTGTTATATCCGCAAAGCGTGGACCAACTCCATATGAAAGTTTATATATTTGAATCCAGTGTCCCTAAATTCCCTGTGGAGTAATGGACAGGCATACCAATACTTTTGTCCATATAATTATCTACAATTAGGAACAAGCTTATTTTAGTAATATTGATAATAGTACGAATATGCACGAATACCAGAATTATTATTAGCATCCCTCAAAACAAACAGGAAAGAAAATTGCACTTAGAACTTAATTGTTGCAGATAGTTTTATAGTATAATATATGACAAAAGAATTTCCTTCAGCAAAAACAAAGTTCTTTCTTATCTACTTATCTAATAATGTAGTTATAGGTTTGTAAGCTGATTGTCAGAATGTGTGTTTTATTCTGTAACACGGCAATCAACCATGTATGACCAATTCACTTGCATGCAACATATCAGCAGAGTGAGGGGTAGGAATAGGCTGCTGTACAAATAGAGCTGCGACATCAACAAAAATACAATTCATTGTTTTGCACCCCTTTTAGGTGGAGGCCTGTTTGGACTTGTGTTGAAGAACAACAGGTTTAGACGCACGTCGGTAGTCTTCCTTGGAATGGTGGTGCACTTTGTGGCTTTCTACCTGATCTTTCTCAACATTCCAGATGATGCTCCAGTAGCATTCTCGACCAGCACACAACACAAGCCTTATTTGTCGCCAAGGTACAGTATCAACTAGGGATGTCCCGATCAGGTTTTTTTGCCCTCAAGTCCTTAGTCATTTGATTTTGAGTATCTACCGAATGGCAAGTCACTCATTGCAATCATTTGTGCTTTTTTGGCTGTGATGTCCTGCGCCTTTGCGCTGTCTAGAGGCATTTTTTCTCTCCTCTGCAGCGTGAGCTGACTCGTCTTCGGCTGGGTTGTATACACATTAGAGGTCGACCGATATTGAATTTTACCGATACTGATAGCTAGGCCGTTCCGTACTTGCCGATAACCGATTAATTAACTGATAGTTTTTAAAATGGATTAAAAAAAAACAATAAATGAAATAAAACCACAACACTCCATGTTTATTCCAAAAAACAAAACCCAGTACTGAATCATGAAAATATGCTATATAAAATAAAAATGAATATATTAATAAATATTGAGGTAAATTAAAGATGAGCTTTCAAACTGAAACAAAAAGTAACACTCCAAATAAATAAAAAATTTACATACTAAATGAATAATAAAAGGCGCTCCAAATAACAAAAGATTTGAACATGTGAAAAAGGAGAAATTTAAACTTTGTCCTGTTAAAGAACTGCAAGAGATTCAAGTGTAACATGGTCCAGTTCTAGTTCTAGTTCAATTTAATACTCAATAGAGGCAGCTCTTGCCATAGCTATGTTGGCTCTCCCACTGTATAAGGACGACAGACCATTCTCAGCCGCTTCATCTCTGATGCAACTCGGAAAACCTATCGGCGTGGATTTTTGCCGATAGTTCCGGGAATCAACCATTGGTGCCGATTAATCGGCAAAACCGATATATCGGGCTACCTCTAATACACATGTATACCCGAGTCCTGATCGGGAGGTAACGTCTGATTCCGATCGAGTCTGAAACCACATGATTTGACCCGATTTCTGACCACGTGATCAGATCTGAACAACCCTATAATCAACACACTCTGCTCTTACACTCTTTTTTTTAATATGGGGGAAAATGCTCACTCTTAGAGATTTACAGGCAAATTAAATATTAGTACATAAATCAGATGAATAAATAATAATAAGTAAAAAACCCATGCCCAGCAATCACCTGTCTCACCAGTTCTTTGTCTGTTATGCTCTTAGACTCTTGAGTGTATGTCTTTGCATTGCTTTGAAAGCACCCTTCCCTTCTTTCAGTGTGTCGATCGCCATGTTATGCAGCTTTCTGCTCGGGCTTGGAGACAGCTGCTTCAACACCCAGCTCTACAGCATCCTGGGTCGAGTTTACACAGAGCAAAGTGCTCCAGCCTTTGCTATCTTTAAGTTCATTCAGGTAAGAAAAGAATCATGCTATATTTGACAAAATATTCAATAAAAGACCACTGCAACAATGTTGAGGTTTATCTTTTATAGGTGCATGTATTGAACTGAACAAGTTCTGTAATCATCTTCTTCACTCTTTATAAGCTTTAATGTACTTCTAGTAGAGTTTAACCATCCAGCTGGTCACATTGTGAGAGGCGAGTGTTGATTACAGCAGTGTTTTTTATACTTTTCCATGTTAAATAAGATTTGATTCTGAAACTGTATCTTTCTGTATTTCAGAATAAATCATTAATTATAACAAGCTCATTAATAATAACATGTTACTCTCTGTCAGTCTGTTTTTTCAGCAGTGGCTTTCTTCTATAGCGGCTACCTACTTCTGACCTGGCAGCTCCTGATAATGGTCATCGTGGGCTTCACAGGCACCCTGTGCTTCTTCGTGGTGGAGAGAATACAGAATATCGCTGCTGACCTGCCAGAATACTAACTCCTCTTGAAGTGTTGTATGGGGCAGTTATTCAGCATTTTGCACTTTTTCCGTTGCCTAGTGCACCGCTACTACAGCACCAAGTGGTCTAGATTTGCTTAATATTCTCATTTCTTATCGAACACTAAGACATTTCAGCTATTTAAGGTAACCATAAGGTTTGTTTTACTTGTATTACTCTTGAACTAAAGTTCTGGTGGTTCCATAGATTTTCTAGCCACACCATGGGGTGCTGGAACCAATCCCAGTCAGAAGGCGAAAGGTGTAGAAGAAGCCTGGACAGGTCGCCAGTCCGTCAGGGGGTGCTGGAAGTTTAACCTGCTGTAAGGCTTTGCTTGTTCTGGGTAACACTACAGCGATCTTGTCTGTTGTGCTTTTTGTGTTGTGATGCTTTTGGCCAAATTCTGCATTGATGGTCTTCGCCAGCGATGGCATGTTTGGTTATTAATATGCAGTGCCTTGTATGTATGACAATATCTTAAAAGTATACTTACCCATATTTTTCCAATCAGGTTTTTATTCTAAAAATGATATTTCTCACACAGAGAGGGTTCGATTTGTGAGTTTTTCATCTGGCTTGGTGTAATCTGACGACAAATCATCCTCATGTCTTTGGTTAGGTTCATACTTTTTGCTTTTTATGTAGCTAATGGCTTCTCATTTGCTGCTCCCACATACAGATCACACTAAGGCCAGTTTAGCTGAACTACTTTCAGCCACTGACCGCATCCCTTTTTTCTAGATGTTGTGATGCAGCTTTTACTTCCCAATCAACTGTGGTTACCAGGAGACCCAAACACTTAGATATATTGTACCTTCTTCATAATGTATGATTCTCTTGTGTCATCAATGTTTTAGTACCCTTCAGTTTCCCAGCTTGACAAGTGATATTTAATTCTAGAAAATGTTGCAATTACAGGTCGAAATCAGTTATTTTTTTTATGCTTGGACCTTTCTGACAAATCACTGACTTCGATTTTTTTTCTCTTGAGAATGTAGGTAATTGATATATATTGATCAGGAACAATATTTGTAAGTATCCTTAAAGTGGGTTGAATAATTTGTCATGGCACTGTACTTGGATGGGTCACTGGGGATAGCTATTTTGCTGTTTTGGTTTAATGGTCTTCATTTTGACTATATATAATAATATAGGTGGATTATTACAAAATAGGTGGATTATAATTATATATGTGGAACGTTAAAGAGCAATTGTAAGCATACAACTCTAATCTAAACAAGACACACTGTCTAAATGGACAAATGAACACACGAGACAGACACACACATTTTCAATACTTTGTTAGCCAGTGCCAGTGAATAATATTAACTGTTTTAGAACTGGCATTAGCAATTCTTAAAGGACAGATCAATCACCTAATTAAATAACATCGATAAGAGCACTACATCAAGAGTGAGAGGTGTCGGACTGTTCGGCATAATAAACCCTAAAATGTATGTGCTACAAGAGTCGACTCGTCGGATCTTATTTAAATCTGAAAAATCGCTGGATGGATCGGTCTGTTTGGATCAAAAATCTTTAATTCTGATCTTAGCTGGTTCCAAGTGTGCACCTCATTTTAAGAAATAAATTATCTGCACAATGAGAAATTAAAAGTGAATTGAAGTCCAGTTCAAATTGGCTTTTACTGTCATCCATCCACATGCACAGAATATAACAATGAAATTGTTTCTAGCGTTAACAGAAGACAAAGTAGGGACCTTGTATGTGTATAATACAAATGTTCAAACATTTGATATAAAATACGCTACCAGTGTTATACTGTGTAATTATTATCACACAGAATGTTCATATGCATAAATAATGAGCTGACCAATTAATAGCACTACATATGAATATTGCTATTAATTGGTCAGCTCATTATTAAACCGACACTGAAGTTAGTTGCCAAAGACAGATGTATATAAGGGCTTTTTTACCCCTGGGGTGAACAAGGTTTACAGACTTAAACACAAATAATTAACTGTTTCAGCCTATAACAATTATTAATAAGCAGCTTGATTTTGATCCCTGAGAGTTAAGTGCATTAACTAAGACCATGACCATGTTATGCCTGTTTCACAGTTTACATGGTATATTGATATTTACAAAGTTTAATAATATTTTCTGGCCTAATCAAGTAATAAGCAAGTTCTCCAAAGTGTATGACAGCTATGCAATAATTAACATACATTTGTATTGTATAGTGAATGTAGCAATTTATACTCAGTAATATACCAGCATTTCTCTGTTAGTATTCCAGAAGTATGATAGTGTTACTTTTGTGTTGT
>JBBMFX010000134.1:7414753-7430833 GCA_037832545.1 Rhabdalestes septentrionalis | reverse complement strand
TATATATATTTATATATTAGTCATCACTTTCCAGTGGCAGAATCTGTAATATGCCTGCACAGTGTGGCGTTTGTTAATCATTAATGCAATGGTCTTCTTTGCAATTTTGGACTCCCGGACAGTCCACGTTTTTGCTCAATCCCAACACAAAGGGATACAACAAAAATATTGACCATCTGAGGATCCCTAAGGATTGGTTTGAGAAGCACTGCTTGAACCAGCTGCAACTTCTTTACTTTGTGTTGTGAGAATTGTGGCCAATTACCAGTACAGATCAGTGCTTCTGCAGGTGTTTTGATAAACACCAGTATTCCAACAAATATTTTTTAGTTTTAGTTAAAATAATATTGGCAAATTCAAATTCACCAATGGACTTGTAAAACATAAATTAAATGGGTGTTTTGCAGTTTCATACAACAGCTGGTCCCAATGATGCAATCTGATTTGTTGAGAAGCAGTCTAAGCTTGTTGTTTTTTATGAAAACAATACATCAGTAAATGCCTTAATCTGATTAGCATATTTTGCTAATATTTTGTTCTACTATCTATACTGCAGCGAAGCATAAACAAGCTACTTTTCTACTCTGGCACATTAAAAAACAGAACAAAACTTTTCTAACATGATATTCCAGCATTAGGTATTACTCTAAAAAGAGCATGTAGACAACATTTCTGCATAAAGTTCAAAACCTGTCGACCACTGCTCTTTATTTATTTTTACGGAACTGCACTACAAAAGCAATAGAACCCTCAAGGTCATGTGTTAAAGCCAAAAATACCATGTCTGTGAAGATAGTCGTGGTGCATGATAACACAATTCTTCTCATGTTCTATTGCTTTTATAATCACAGAACCAGTGCTTTGTCCATATTGTGGAGACTGAGTTTTAGGTGTCTGTAGTTTCTTCAGCTCAGTCATGCTTCAGAGAGCATGCACAGGCATACATGGCTCCACCATATTTATTTGCAATAAAACATGACTGATAAATGGAAAGATATTATGGGAAGAAGTTAGATGACAAATGGAGAAAAAGTGGGAGAGAGAGAGAGAGAGCAAACATTAGAGTCTGAACTGGTATGAGGCCAGTGGGGTATGCTGGAGCTCCAGTGTGTGTAGGAGCTTTCCGAGAGACAATAGCAGAGAAGGCTGAGCTGGGAGATTGGCTCCATTGTGATATTAATGAAAACTCTCTCGGCATAGACACCGAGCTGTCATCAATTATTAATCTCGCGGCTGGTGCCTTTCGGAGGTTTAAGAGCGGGAGTGAGGAGAAAAGAAAAGGAAACACACTTTATCATTCCTTCCTTAGCCCATTACATAGCATGAGTACGTTGCCTGAAGTTATTATCACGGTGACGCTGAGATATGCCCTGTTTATGGAAGACAAGTCACCGCATTGCATTGCATGATGCCTGCTCTCGCTATCGGTCCACAAATCTGTGCGTTTGAAAATGCTCATTTAAGATGAAAGGTCATTCGAGCTGTTATGAGAGAGGAAAAAAAAAAAGTCCAGCTTTTCACCGGTCATGGGGCTGTAATTGTTGGAATGAACAAATTTTAAAATCTAGGGCTGGTGAGTAATGCTTTACAGCCTACGTGGCCAACCTGTATGACTTGAATTGATTTTTAGAATTGAAGATATTTCTCCAAGAAAAAAAATGTACCCTTCTTTCAGCCCAGTGCCTTTTTCTGTAGAACATACCGTTTGACTTCCCAAGCAATTTCACTGGGGATATTTACTTTTTGTGGAAGAAACTGACTGAGTGAAATTGGATATTTAACCTATCCCCCCAGTAACTGCTTGCGAGAAAAGGGGAACCATTCCCACAGCTTTGCTCCCAATCATTCAGTAATGGATGATCTAACACCAGGTTTGGAATTCTTAGGCTAAAGCACACTTACAGTATTGGCTCCGCGCAGTGGAGGTGTGCAAGTGTGACCTTCAATATGAACTTCTCATTAGCCCAAACAAAATGGCGAAGTAGTTGAGCTTAAGCAGAGATTCCATGCTTGGCCCTCTTGGTCTCCTTCACTTACATAGACAGGCTTTCTGAGACTGGGACCAATATGCCAGAGTGTCAGTGTTGTTCAGAAAGAGCTGTTATTTCTTTTACGTTGCTAAAAGAAGACGACTTGCTCAACAACTGGCACTGAGCCATAGGTAAAGGCGTTCAACCAGTAAAGGGACATTATGGAGTTGGAGGGATCTATGGGTGGTCTCAGTCAGCAAAGTGAATTTAGGTCTGTCAGCAAAGTGTTTGACCCCTTGGTCTCAAGCAATTGAACTCTCCCAGCCACTGATCCACTGGAATTCTGTCCTTCAACAGGCCTGTGTACACCTGGTTGTTTCATAGCCAGAGATAGCTGTTCAGCACTGATTAAGTCTGTACATGAAGGCCTTCTGTTGTTATTTATCTCCATAAAGACTCTCCTTCTCTCTTTCTAGGTTGTCCAGATGAGGGTGCATCCACTTTTTGAGTGTTGTCTCCATTTGAGGTTTCTTCTTCCAGCTTTAGGGTGTTTTTCCTCGCTTCTGTCGCCCTTAGCTTGCTCACTAGGGGCTCAGACCTGGATTCTATAAAGCTGCTGTGTAACAACATTTGTTGTAAAAAGCTAAATATAAATATAGCAACTGAATAGAGTAATGGGATAGAATCCATAAAATCATTATATAACATTAAAATGCAAATGTAAATGCACCCAAAATGCATTTATAACAAATTTAAGGAAACAATGCTTGTTTTGGCATGTCAACCATTTTTCATATTTTTGCATTTGTTCACTTGTGCTGTAATTACAAATGCCTTAACCATCTCCAGATGCTACGTAAGGTAGTATTGGACACGATTTAATCAGATGTTACAAATACAAATATAAATGTATCTCTCTCTCTCTCTTTCGCTCTCTCTCTCTCTCTCTCTCTCTCACACACACACACACACACACACACACACACGTCATGCGGAAATCTGGCCAAAGAAATACTGTATTATAGAAAGAACACTAGTAAAGTCTAACCCAAAACTTAACCCAGTTGTAATTGATGTAACATTTTGTTATTTTTAGAAAAGCGATGTGCTTTTTTTAGAATGGAAATTGTGTCATTTTTAGAAGGGGTTTGTTTTATTCTTAGAAAGTAGGGATGCACCGAAAGGATTTGTTTGGGCCGAAACCGAAAATAAGGACACACCCTGAAAACCGAAAGAAATTATTATTAAATTATTACAAAAATAACTCTGGACTAAACATTGAATATATTTATTTAGCATTCAGACAATGCACAATATAAAATAATGCTTGAAATAAAATATTTTCCTTGGCCCCACTCAGCCCACTCATAGCTGAAATATTATAAATTAAAAAATCTTCTCTCATAGAACTAGTGAATTCACTTGTAATAATTCTGAGTGAAGTTCTTGAACAAATTGCTTTCAGAAAAAGTGCTTTAACAACTAGTGAAAGATAAACAACATTCTCTTTAGGCTAAAAATAGTGTATCTAAACAAAGACTGAAATATATTAACTATAATCACTGGAAAACTGACTTTCCTTTCCAAAAACACAAACAGAAAGTGAACACACCACCGCTCAAGGTGCTGTTAAAGTGTACCTCTGCATTTCAACCATTCAACAGGTGAGACCCGACTCCGCACGTCCTGATCACAGGCGAGCGCCCTAACCATTAGGCCAACAGCTCTTATTGACTCACGGGGCAGGAAGGGCTTTTCTATGCTCTCTAAACCCTGCACGGAGATCGGGATAAATTAATCCCCATGTTGAGGAAAAACTTCTTTCCGCATGTCTCTTTTTTAGAAATATGGAAACGCGCCACACAACAGACATGCTGACTCTAATCCAATCTGACGTGTGGTGGCCGTGGTTGCGTCATCTGCATCATGATTGCGTCATCGCAGTTTCGGTCTGAAAAAAACAACAACAACTGAAACTGAAAATGCAGTTATTGCCATTTTCTGCCCCAAAATTTTGGTGGGTGAATTTTCGGTGCATCCCTATTAGAAAGAGTGTGCATGAACTAATAAGAATGTTTATAAAGCAATGCTAAGCAAAAGGGTAACACTATGCATCACAGAAAACATGCCTCTAGAGGACCAAATGGCCCAATATTCAACAGGGGAGTAAATACACAGTACACATGTACACATATAAGAAGATGTGTTTGATTTGTATATCAGACAGGAAACAACAGTATTTCACTACCAGCTGTAAATGTATGTGGCTAAAATTTGATCAGAATACAATCCTGATACAATTTGTATGTACTGACCAGAGGTAAATGGGTTCAAAGAAAGAAGCAGGGAGTCCTGACCTCAGGATTTGATCAAAGCAAGCTCTGTAATTACTGCTGAACAAAGAAGCAACAATAATCACAATAATCTGAATTGTAAAATCTATTCCTTCTGACTTTCTGCCCACAGTTTCCATGTTGAAAATGTTTAATTCAGAATAAAAAGATGTGGCTACATAAATCATTTCAAAGGTTTCCTTTGCTGAGCAAACCCAAAGCGGTGCAAATACAGATATCCAGAGGTCCTGCATCCATGTTGTCATGGTCTTATTATGAGAGAGGCAGGCAAATTAAATGAACTCTTTAGGGGACGGGGGGGCTCTGTGTACTGAGACTCTGAGGCTGCTTTGAAGTTTCAAAAGCAATGCTCGCATGTTTATTATTGACATTCACTGCAAACGGCGTCTGAGCAGTAGCTACAGGTCATGGAGCAGCCAGAACAACAAGCATGAATAATAATATGGGGCACCATCTGGATGACTTCAAAGCATCCTGTTTGTAAGACATTAATACTGGAGGTGTTCGGGGGTCAGCAGGCAAAGTTTTGATTCAGGGAATTAGTAATGCTGTGAATGTATTTTCCCTTACGAGAGGCCATGCTTGTCCATGCTGTCTGTATTCATGATCTAGACGACCAGTGTGTCTCCAACAACAGTGCGAATGTAAGTGTCTGTTAACCCTTTAAAACATTTCAATGCGACACCACTGACATGTATTTAAACTTCATCTGAGATATCAACACAGCCCAGCTTGCGAGTAGCTTGCACAATCGGACATATTGCGAAAAAGAAACCCTACTTCAGTGTAAGACAATTGTAACAACTTGTTTATAACTGCTTATAAATGAGTTATTAACAGTCTATGACTGAATTAACAACCTGACTATAAATCATTTATAAACCATCATTATGGGTAATCTAATTCCAATGTGGTACTGTGTATGATTTAAGAAGTAAACTGTTAAGAGTATTTATTTGTTTATTCAGCTGATGGGGAAAAATGAGAAAAGAGAGTGCTGCAAAGACCACAGTGCAACCACAGTGCAGTGAAAGCTTTATAAAGGGCCATAAACTGTTTACAACCTAATTAACAACCTGCCGCAATCATTTCATAACAAGTATATCAAACTATAACTTAGGTTGTCAGTTTCACAAGCTGGCTTTCAGATTTAAATTGGAGGATTAACATTTTTATTTCAAAGATTTTAATGGGTCAACTGGAAATGATTAATTACATTGAATAATTTTCCAACATTTGTTATAACTCTGGTGTGGAAAATGGTATTTTATCACACTGCCTTTGTTAGCAGTGGTTGTTTAGAGACAGGGTAAAAGGCAGCTGGTAAATTGTGCATCAGCACATAGGCAAGAGTAAATATGCACCTGTGTCGTAGGTATACCTGACAACCAGAGAATGAACTTCTTACTCCTACTCATGTTTAGATGTGTTTATCAGCCATTGCTCTTCCAGTTATTAAGATATACTTTTTTTAGTTTTAGGCTTAGGCTTTAAGGGGTTGATCTGTGGAGAGCCTCTGCATGGTACTGTCATTTCTTGCATTCAGACAGAGAGAGAGGGAGAGAAAGACAGAATATATGTGTGGCTCGCATTAGTATGATCTGGGCACCGACACACTCTGTTCTCTGGTGCACAGCTCTACCTGGGGGCTGTCACTCGGGTGGTGGAGAGCCAGCATTTGGTAAGCTCTCCACTCGAGTTGTCTGTACCTTCACAATGTAAGAGCACAAAGTACGCTCATAACACCCGCTTGTACACAGCGGCTTCAGGGGAAGGCAAACGTTGGAGGTGCTGCATATAATGAAGCCCATAGACAAGTGTTGCTCCTTAGAAACCGTGTAGTGTCCTTGAGATGATGATTTGTTCTCCTGCCTTTAATGACCCATGGGGGCTGTGTATGGGAAAACTGACAAGAAACGCAATGTGGCATGTTGTGAAGGTATGCCCCAAAATGGTTTCCTGTTTTGATATTATGAACTCTGCCTTATGAAAATGAGCTTTCTTGCTCAGTGTGTTTTTTGTTTTATTTCTTTTTTTTAAGGTAGTGACCACGTTCATGATATTACTTTCTCTCCTTGAACTACCCTTTGTAATGTTTCCCTGCTGGAAGCAGAGGCAGTTGATGATGCATACTCGGGCCATTCACACAACAGGAAGCAGAAGAAGCGCACTTCACCACGTCGTTTCCATTAAGAATGCCAGAAGTGAACGCCGCTTCCCGTCGTATCGGTTTGATATCCATTGCAGACCAGGGCATAGTTTGACCTTCCCCATCAGCTTGGTTCTTGCGGCCGCCTGCTTGCCCCTCCTTATTGCTGATTAATCGTGGATTTATTCCAAGTGCCCCTCATCTGTGGAACAGAAGGGGTCAGCTGAGAATGGTTGCTGTGTGCTGCTAAGTGCCAGAACTTTAATGTGTGGGGTGCTGAGCGTGCAGCTGCAGAGGACAGACCACAGCAGAAAGCTCGCTTGAGAGAATAATGCAAACTTAATTACCACTAGTTAATAACTCCGGGCAATCAGACCCCGGCTTGGAGCCTCCTTGTAATTGTCATGACAACTAAAACCTTTTGTCTTCCATTTAGCATGTGGCAAAGCAGGACCCATAGATTGAACTAGTGTGACTCGGGTGATAAGAGTGGCTCCAATGACTGGGGCTCACTGCCTTTATACGTCCGCCTGTCTGTTCGGAATGACTAATTGTGCTGGAATGTGAGCACACTGGAGATGAAATGAGCATGGCTAATCCAATCATTTCCAGCAAAGCAGCAGGAAAATGAGGACTGAAGACACACTAGGAGATTGAGAAAGGAGGCGGCATGTGCCTCGGATCATCTTGTAAAGGGAAGCCCATTTTTTATCATTAGACTTGCTACCTACTCATTTGCAAAGGCATTAGCCTATTCTTTTGAATGTTCAGCTGGGTGGACTCGTGTATTTCTAGCTATTCTCTGATCCCTCAGTCCAGTTGGAGCTTGTTATTGCTGTTATAGGTTCATGCCTGTAAAATCATCACTGCTGCTAATCAAATTAATTAATTCAATTCTGGATATTATTCATCCAGCCTTCCTTGTCTTTACCAACAGTTTAACAGTTAACAATCCATGAAAGTCTGTGGCTATAGAGCATAGTGAAGCCAGCCTGGTTATTTAACTGTTTATATAATTGTTTTCCGAATCCCACTGAAATAGGTCTTGTCCTTCTAATAGCAATACTGAGGATTTCTCACTGAAGCTACAAAATGTGATCGATAAAAGGAAAACTGCAGCAGTGGGTGCATCCACTTCATGATTTTGGTGGCATGTGTGGAAGTCATGGAAATTCTATGTGGACATATTGTTTTGCTACTGTGGTCATGTCTGCCTCGCCTAGAAAAGACTTCAAAGTGTTTGGCAGTTTTTGAAAGCTGAGACATGAGGCTCTGAGACAAAGGGAGATCAGAAAGCACTTAAAAAAAGATGTCAGTTAAAAAAAAAAATCAATGCTCCTCCAAACACAGACCCACTCTCTTTGTACTGCTCACTATAACGCCCTGTAATAGTGTGAAAGAAATCTAATATTTAAAATCCAAATTTAATATCTAATACATTGCAAACCAGTGACCCGTTATTATGATAACAAGGAAACATGTGTTTTGAAGGGTGTTCTTATTTGGAAGATTAGGGCTGCAAATTGCTAATGCCTTTATGAAATTAAGCAAAGATTTAATTCCCCTTGAATCAGTTTTGTATGTCGTTGCTCATGATAATTTCACATTCTAATTTAGCTTAATCACACCAGATTAGATGTGGTACAGTTACAAATCAGATTTGTACTCATCAGCATGCATATGCATTGTAACACAATCACTGGAATGAGATACTAATAGGAATTCTCATTAATGAAGACATCCAGACACCACAATGTGGCTTCCCTTTACTCTTATTGGATTAACGCTACATAGAATATAGATAGTCTTTTGTGAGATGCCACAGAATAACTGCTTTTGATTCTTTCAATAACTTTTTAATGGTATATTCTTTACACTTGTTTGGCTTGAAAATACAAATTGATTACAGCAAAGGACAGTCTACCCTGTTTGCACAATAATGGACTGTAAAATCAATCCATTCTCTTAAATCACCCTACTGAACAATGTGTGTTCTTTGGGCCTCTGTAGTGACTGTTATTTTCTCTGTACTTCTCGTATGTTTTTCTGCCTGTGGTCATATCTAACTTCAAACAACCTGTACCACCAAAAAACAAAGAATGGGATCTCAGTCTCACTGAAAAGAATAGCAAAAACCCTTAGTAAAAACCGATTTGTCTCAATGACAGGCTGGAATGTCAGAAGCATATTTAATGTGAGGGGGATGCATGGAGGCGGGGTTTGGGCGTTGGGCGGGATTTGGGCGTTGGGCAGGGTTTGGTATTCTTCTATCGATTAAGTGGAGAGGATTCTTTCACGAAAGATTCAAGATTCAAGATTCAACAGCACTTATTATTTATGTTAAATGTGGGAGGGTCCAAATGAAAAATTACTATTAAATGATTGAATGGTGATGACACCAAAGATTACAGGCCACATGTGTTTCAACCATTGGCAGCCCTAGAAATGCTTAGGGAGCAAATGTAAAGTGGCCCTTGGTGTCATGTTTAAACACACCACATTTCACATCGTGAAATTCTTCTCTGCACTTAACCCATTCACCCTAGAGAAGCAGTGGGCATCTGGAAACTGTAGGAATGGTACTATGCTCT
This sequence comes from Rhabdalestes septentrionalis, assembly GCA_037832545.1. Classification (NCBI taxonomy): domain Eukaryota; kingdom Metazoa; phylum Chordata; class Actinopteri; order Characiformes; family Alestidae; genus Rhabdalestes; species Rhabdalestes septentrionalis. The sequence goes on along the minus strand of JBBMFX010000134.1, from coordinate 7,421,769 downwards.
AGGTAACCTCAACGCAGTCCTGTGATTCTTTCAATTGTAGTAGCAATGCCCTAATCTCCAGGCCACACGCAGCCTTAGACTAAACAGTCTTAGTTTTATATGTTGTGATTTCTCTTAACTTACATTATCTTTTATGAATTTTCAGTTTGCCAGGGGTAGAAAGATGAGGTGAGTCCGCTGCCAAATTCCCTTAGTCATTCATTACCATATGGAAGATTAGAGAATACATTAACACAATGAATGGAAATATTTATCCTTGTTCATCAGGCAATGCTAAATAAAAATGCTCCCATGCACTATTTGAAGAGTAATCCACTATATTCCAGAGTAAAGTCTTTTCTGTTAATATAACCATAAATGTAAGCCCCGGGAGTTTGCCAGATGCTGCTGGAACAAAATTTTATGGTCAGATTTATGGTCACAATTTATTTTGGCAACAAACACACAAGGTTGATTTAGAGTGAAAAGAAGGATAGTTACACAGAAACAAACTTAATCTCAGCTGGTTTTAATATGGTGGAAGGTCTGTGATTTTTTTTAGAGGCTGTCCCTCCTGCAGAAGCCCTGAGGACGTTGTCGGCATCGTCTACTCCATGAAGCACCAGAATCTAAAATCCGGGTCATGTTTTGAATCTTCCAGCAAGAAACCACCAAATCATATGTCCAAATTTCCATGAAAATCACAGATTCAAACTTTTCACATGGCTGAAAACTTGAGAGGAGAACCAAAGAAGAGAGAACCTATGTTCTAGAATGATCTAGAGAGAATCTGTAGTAAGGAGAGGTCTCAGATCCCTAGCTCTTTAATCTGTATTTTTTTCTTCTTAGAGTAAATTTATGTACCAATTTGAGGTTCGTTTTGTTATATTTTAGTGTGAGACTTGGCTAAGTAAAAAATACATGGTTTCATTATTTTTTTTCTGTCAATCTTTACCATGGGTGGCAATAATTATAGACCACACTATATAGTCATAATCATGTCATATAGTCATGGACATGTGGCTGCCATGGGATTTCACACTGAAAACTTCATAATCCTCTTTGCAATTTTCCCCCAGCCAAGTGTGAATCTATCCTTCAGCATTTTCAAAGAGTATACAGTTATTCACATAACAGCTGTAGGTTTAAACCTAAAGCCTACATTTTGATATTTATAGGAGCATGTTATTAGCACTTATGTACTGTTTGTTATTAGTGCTTTAAGATGTTTTCTTTCAACATAACTTTATATATCTGCTTATTCAAATAACTAAGCTGATTTCTGGCAGGTGTTCTGCATTTGTGTTAGACTCATACATGTTTATATAAGCTTATGTGCAGCTCTCTGCAGTCCCTAAATCTAAATTCAAACTAAATTGTTACATTTGACCCAGAGGTTGTATAAATACGCAATAGACTGAGGTGCCCACCCACACAGTGAAATGAAAAAAAAGGTGGCACAAAAAATGGAACAAAACGTACCTCTTGTAAGCTGTTTTTATTTTCAAAGATAATTGAAATGTGTTTTGCTTGTTTTAATTAAGTTTTTTTTTTTCAATTAACTCTATTTAAATATTAACAAGCAATGGTTTAAATAACCTCCACATCATGTTAAGATTTTTTTGTCCAACCCATTCTTCCAAATCATTAACTATTTAGGAACATTTCTCTACACAGCCATATACAAACGTTCATTACATTTACAGATTACATGTTTTGTAAACTTTCTGTGAGAAATAGGTTGACATCCTCCACAGGAACAAACTAAAATAATGCATTTATGTTCTTATTTTGCTGCAAAATTTCTTTTTATTTCCTGGGTTTAGCAAACTGGAAAAATAAAACAAATACATTAAGACTAATGCCATTATTTGTGCATGGTACATAATGTGTTTTATTTTGAACAAATAAAATAAATTCTCTGCTAAAAGGATTCTTTAAAGATCAACTAAATCTGATTTAACCAAAGTGGCCAAACTTTTACTTACAGCTCTATTCCCACATGACACATGCCATTTGAATATCCATCTTGCAGAGGGAGTCACACTTATTGATAAGAACCCACTCAGGAATTAATAGGCATGGCTCACTCCTTTCAAATATATCCCTTGAACAGAGCTTCGATCTGAACTCTATTTTTTGGGGCGGGTAATGAGGGACGTGGTGGGAGCCACAATGGCAGCTTGCTTCACTCTCTCCGCAGCCTAACTGTAGATGACTCGGGGGACCTTACACAGTGCCGGGGAAAAAATATATAGCTGAGCCATTCATTTGCCATCTCTAGAAAAGGGCATCAGTGAGCTGTGAAATCACTTTGTCCGTTTGAGACGGTTGCACATTCCGTCCATTCATGTCGCATAATGACTTAGATTATGTGCCTCCCTCTCCGCCTGCCTGCTTTTGGCATCCGCCGTAAGTCAGACAGGAGCATCCCAACACACTCCCTTCCACATTTAATTCAGTTCCTGCCAAAAGCAAGCAGAAAACATCTCACACTCTCTGTCCCATACTAATCAAAAAGAGTGAATTAAAGATGGAAGCATAGAAGCCGACTCATTCCTTTAGCTGAGAAAGCCACCATTTGTTTGCCACGATCGCACAGAACAATTTCTTGGTCATGCTGAAAAGGCGATACACCCATGTCGTCTCGAAGCATCCTGGCTAGGTTCTGTTTAAAAGCACCGTGGGATGTCCCTGGCATTGACACACACTCCTCGGTCTTGGCACTTCTCTCCAACAAGGGATTCCTTGGACTCGAATAATTACTTTCCTCTTGGTCACTAAAATATCCCTTAATATTAAATGTGCCATATTATAGATCTGCATGACAACAAGTTACATGTTCTGCTGGTGCTGCAGCAAGTGAGGGGGAGAGAAAAATTCTGCACACTGAGATGTGGGTCTCTTCAATCTATCTGATATGTAATAGCGCCTCTTATCATTTTTTTTCATAAAGCACATGCAGGGTGCTGACACAATCTATGATATTAGCTTTTGACACACTAGCGACCTCTATTATTTGCAGATCTACAATGAAAACCAGTCTGCCTAAAGACCTACGCACTTTTAGAATGTGCCAAAAAGATGTGATATTGTCAGTGTGACGTTCTTTAGGAGATAAATGAATGCCTGTTTAAGAAATGACAGGGATCTCCCAGATGTTGTCTTTAATGCCTTGTGACACAATTAAAATAACCCCCAAAAATCAATTTTAATTGGCTTTCGATGGTGTGCTACATACCAAATCCTGCTGTTCTAATTCAGTCCCTGAATGATGTCTGAAATATGAATGAAGTGTCAGTCTGCTGTCATTGGGCTCACTTTGGCTTTCACATTCCAGTGTGGTGCTATATATATTGTGGGATGTCATGACAAGGAGACAAATAGAGGTTGTATATTCACAGACAACTGTTTTAAGCAAACACATATTTTCTATATCTATATATCTATATATCTATATATCTATATATGTATGTATATGTATATATATATATGATAGGTAGATTCCTTTATACACATCTCAAGTATATATATAGAGTATACACATCTTTATATGTATGTAATGTGTGTATCCCATAATATATAATATATAATTATATTCATACATATGATATATTTCACATTTCAAAGTATAGTTACAGTGCATCCCCCCCCACGCACCACGCACTGACATGATTTCATATAGATGATATACCTAACTTTATTACATTCACCTACATTGTATTTACATCCACCATCCATTTTATCAGCTTCACTGACCACATTGGGTCATGTTGTAGTTACAATTACGGAATGCAGTCACTCTGTCTCTCTGCATTTAGCTCCAATTACCCTGTTCACCAAATATCAGGATCCTGAAAAATACGAGCTTAATTCTCTGTAACCTTTGATTGAAGTGTAGTGATTTTTGTCCGACTCTAAACGCCTTCTGATGTTTGACCATTAAGCAATAATATCATAGCATGGTTTCCCTCCAGCTGCCACGCTCTCCAACTTGTCATCAAGCAAAATTACCATCTTCACCTCACATCCACATACCTCAGCTAGCAGTTGGTTGGACTCCTACAGACAACCCTCCATTTTTATTTTTTGGGCAGTTGTAAAACAATCACATATCAGTTATTGCACTGCTGTGAGGTGTCAGCTGATGAAGAGTGACATGCAGTCACACACTCACATATCCACACCAGCTACCCCACATGCATCTTTAGTTAGTTTTACTGGCGTGATGTGAATGATAATGTGACTGTGTATTTTCCACAGCTTTTGTCTGGAAAGTGAGAAATGCAATGTGGAAGATAACAGGTTAGTCTGCAAACAGAAATATCAATTTACAGAAAAGACAGAACATACACAATCAATAACCCACATTTTCCCATTCAAATATTTTTTTGCGCTGATATGTGTCACCTTAAAGAAGAAAATGTGATATAGCGTATGATTCTGCTTTTCCTCCGCAGTACCTCCATGGTTCCTGCTCCTTGCTTTCCTGTTCTGCTCAGTTTAGTCAGTGTGTTGGAATGTTCACCACAATAGTTTGATTCAATGGTTTATTCTTTTTAGTAAACTATTTTTTTGTGTGGATTTGGAGGCATGCTTTGAATCATTGTTTTGCTGGAAGGCACAGAAATGACCCAGTATTAGCCTCCTGGAAGGCACACACTCCAAGGACTTTTATCTGAAATCTCCTTGTATCTGGTGTTGTCAAAACACGATTCTCAAGAGATTATGGGGATAAGGGAAACATCCTCATCTGAACATCACACATCCACCATTATACCATACAGCATGGATAAGGTTTTTTTTCTCCTTGACCTTGACTAGTTTTACACCTAACTCACCTTTGGTGTTTGTTGCTAGATAGATGTAGTTTTACCACATCTGGCCACAGAACCCAGATACAGCCAAAATACATTCAGGTGCTGATATTAATGCTTTCATGATAGCAGAGTTTTATGTACTTGGTAACACTAGAACAGAATCACCGGAAATTGCCCAGCTGAGGTCACTCGAGAAGATTTTGTCTCTTGAACCAGGCTCTGTATTATGTTTGAAAACAAATTAGACTTGCATTTAATTCAGACATTTTCACTACAATGTCGCTACTTTCCTCATATTATTATTCTTATTGGCTCCCAGTATAGCTAGAGGTCCCAGTTAAATGAAAATTGTTACACTGTGAGAGATCAGGCTCAGTTTAAACACTGCAGTACACCACATCATACCTTCCTTGTTGGTAGTTGAATAGTTGCATGACAATCCCCTTGATTTGACTGCATATTTAACCTGCTGTTTTTTGTACTTGTGACACTAAAAATACATTTCTCATTCTGTCTGTAAAATTTTACTCAGTAAAATTTTGTTCAGTTTGCGTATGGTGATGCTGTGTGTGTGGAATTTATACACTGCATGCACAAATTAATTAATCTTCTAATTAATACATTTTCTTGATGATAAGTAGAAAGGTGTAGGATCTGCTCCAGCCAACTGCATCATTTATTAAACCTATGAAAATCTGAGGTATTTGGATGGTAATATACCAACAAAGTTATTTTTTTGGGTTATTTTTTTAATCATGGTGTAACTGAGAAATGACTTTGAGAAATGACTCAGTTCCAGACTGAGTCCCAAAGGATATGGGCATAACTAAAGCCTGTGCTTCTGTGTACACATGCAGAAATAATGAAGTCCAAAGTGGTTAAGCAGGGGCCTCCACATCTCAGCCTATTTGACACCCCTCTGAACCTATACACAATACTGAAGTCTGTGTCTTGAACTGACAAAAACGCATTTGAATTCCACACTTGGATAACGATATCGGTTCACAGTATGGAGATTCTTCTTTTCCTCTTTCTCCCTTTCTTTCTGTATCTCTGGCAAAGGCTGAGAGGAACCCAATTAACCCGAGTTAGAAACAGAGCAACACTTCTTTCAATGCCCTTCTCCGACACTCAGGAGATCAGTCTTTACTATTAGAGAGAATACACTGGGATGTCTGACTCTTTTCTAATTGAAACCTTTGGGACAGGCTTTTTAAGCTTTGAGGTGAAAAAAACATGTATAACTTCGAGGATTGGGCTTCTGAAATCAAGATGCTTCCGTTCTGCGTGAGGGGCCAGTGCAGAAGAAGCCATTTCCTTTATCCTTAAGGAGGGTGAACTGCGAGAACAGCTCTTCGTTAAAGGATAGGCTTTGTGGTTTTGAACCTAATCGCTATGCACTGTGTCAATGGCAAACTCTCACTCACCCTAGACCCTAATTTTATAATTGCGTGCATATTGAGAAATTGAGTGCAACAATATTTCCAAAAGAATTCAGTAGAATTTGTTTAAGCAACAGAGCAGAGACTAGAAGCAGAAGCAGTTCTTCATGTGTATGTAACAAAATTTATTAAAATGTAATTATAAAATGTAAAATAGAGCACATATCTATATTTGGCTAGCCAAATGATGGTATAACACAACAGCACTATATCAGTACTGTTTTTGGTTTAAACCCTTTTTCATTGTAGCCATAGAGTTCCACCTGGTTTGGGTGTCTCTCAATTTTTGTGCATTCCATGTTGACATTGATTAAATATACATTATATTAATTAAATAAAAGTTGGACCAACTTTCTCATTCAATGTTTTTCCTTTGTTTTGTTCTTATTTTCTGCGTTGTAGATTAATATTGAAAACAAAAAAATGGAACACAGAGAATTATGCAGTAAACAAAAAGTGTTAAACAACCCAGAATATGTTTTGCAAATACATAATAATGGGCTGTTGTTTTTTTTACTTAGTAAAGTTGCTCTTGCCATTATGTGGAGTATAACCATAGTGTAATAGCATTACTGACTGTGTACCAACCCGACCCTCTCAAACACATGAACACATCGCGCAGTGTCTGAAGTCAGAAGCGCAGTTGTCTTTGGGGGAGGGGCCAGGGCGAAGCGCTATAATGGCATCAGGAAAAATGGACGTCGCGCCTGGCGCATAGTTCAAATGGGTTGTCCTAAATGAGAAAATTAGTCATAGGTGTGTCTTGGGCGTAGCA
>JBBMFX010000134.1:7379407-7397116 GCA_037832545.1 Rhabdalestes septentrionalis | reverse complement strand
TAAACCGCTCCCTCGTGTCTCTCGCGTTCGAGCTCTCCCCTCACGCTACAAGGGCGTCGCTGATACCGGGTAAGTCAACTCTGTTTCCTTTTCCTTCCCCGTTACTGCGACAAAATTTTGGACAAATAGTGGGAGATAGTTGACTTTCCCATGTATTTTACCTTCCAAACCCTTGCCTTCGTGTTGCACAGAGGCTTGGGTCACATTTCCTACACAAAGGTTTGCAAATACGTTATTTTAATATTTAACATAAATATTATATTGTAGATTGATATTGAAAACAAACATGATGAAGGAACACATGGAATTATGCAGTAAACAAACAAAGAGTTAAACAAACCAGAATATGTTTTGTAATAAGGTAATGATGACCTGTTTATTTTTTACTTCGTTAAAGGGTTCTTGCCATAGTGGAAATGGATCACTAACTGTATACCAACCCTGCCCTCACAACTGATGGCCCCAAACACATTAAGGAGGCAAGAAATTCCACTAATGAACTCGACGAAGAAAACCTGTTAATTAAATACCATTCCAGGTCGATACTTCATGAATTTTACTGAATAAGTGCCAAGAGTGCGCAAAGCTTACATCAGAGGAATAGGTGATGTTTTCAGTATAAATCTACAATATAGCCAATAACAAAAATTAAGGAAATCATTGAATGATAAGGTGTGTTCAAACTTTTGACTGGTACTGTAATCTTATTTATTATTTTCTTACTGAATTAAAAACTACACACTGTCCCCTCTATTGTGTTAACATGTCATGATAAATGGTCTAAAACTACTTGAATTTCATTCAAAATTTAAATTTCTCTTTTGCAAAGTTACCATTTTGACAGTGACAACACATTCACAGTGTAAAACTTGTGGAAAGTGGGGTTCATACGATTATATCATAAACTACATTGACAAAAGTACTGAGAAATGTGACCAATGCACCAATGAGAACTTTGATGAAATTGCATTTGAATACATAGATTTTAATAACATGTTTATCCCTATTTTCCAGCTATAACAGTTTCTGTGGGAATTTGAGCCCATTCATTCTGTAAAGCATTTAGTAGGGGAAGGCACTGATGTTGGAACCCGGCTTGCAATTTCCGTTACAGTTCATCCCAAAGGTGTTCGAATGGGGTTTAGGTCAGAGCTCTGTGTGGGCCAGTCAAGTTCCTCCACACTGAACTTATCCAACCATTTCTTTATAGAGCTTACTTTGTGTACGGGGCACAGTCATGGTGTAATAGAAAAAGATCTTCCCCAAATTGTGTCCACAAAGCTGGAAGAATGATGTTGTCCAAAATGTCTTGGTATGCTGAAACATTAAGATTGTTCACTGAAAGTATATGGCCGCCTGAATTCTATAATTAAGAGGTGTGTCCCAATAATTTTGTCCATGTAGTGCAATAGACGACATCTTAACTGAGTGATATATTCATTCATCTTAAAATATGGACACTATATCTACTGCTTTGACATAGATTTTTTACCATGCCACTCTGCACCAGCAGGCAGGGTATTAACAATTAATAACATCGTATTTCACCTCCCACTCCCACCCACATCTTACAGTGCCGAGATCCTCCCTGATACCCGGGTTGGGTGCAGAAGGAAAATGAGCTTTGATTCACACTGACTTTCAATGTGCATAAAATCTTTAACAGATTAGGCTGCAACTTCATCTTGTATTGTGTAATATATGTTCAATTTGCGTATAGCTTTTTATGCTTTGCTTCTTCGCATCCGTAATTCAATTTGAACACATTGTCACTGTTATGATAAAAATGCTGTATCTGTATCAATTGTAATTTTATGGGGGACAGAAATTTTTTTTTTTGCCTTTAAAGTAAATCAATCTAAGAAAATTTTATTCCAGTTAACTGTGGGATATTTCTACTACTCTGTTCATGTGCATGTTAGGAATAGTCATCTCGGCTGCAGCTAATGCTATGAGATTACCAGCTAGCTTAGCTTGATGGACTGAATTTGAATGAGACCCAAGTCTGTGTTGTGATGGTCTATGAATGTGTGATCAGTGATATAGACTGTGTGAACAGTGCTATATGTGTGGGGTACAAGAGATAATTTCTAACTATTTATAATTAACAGCGATGATAGTGTAAGCAAACATAGGTTAAATCAACAGCCAGCAGTCGTGAGCTTCAGCTAGGTTAAGTTGTTGCTAGCCTGCTGTTTTGCTTGGGCTGCGCAGGCATGGTCAGATTGCATCTCTATTATCTGCTGCGAGACAGGCATGAGCCGGCCCTTTCTCACACTGTATTTATCCAGCCAGCGGGTGGTAGGGCTAAAAGGAAGATGTGTGTGGAGATTACTCACATTAGTATGTGTGCTGCTGAGTATAGCCAGAGTTCATTCAAATTTAATTTTGTGTCAGGTTTTAAAGAGCATTTCATGCAAAACCTTTTAATTTAATATGCAGCTTCTTAGTGGGACGCCTGTTTGAAGGTATTTAGTCCAGGGACTGCAGCAGGCCATAATGAGTTACCATCGAATAAATGGTTACCATCTTTGGGCCACAGCTGGCTGAGAGCACTGGTGTTTATATCGAGCTCTTATAGCAGCACACTGTTAAGTATGTGTTATGCAATGCACAAATAATATCAGTGTAGACTGCATCGTGCATGTGTCATAACGCATCTCACCCCAAGCACCACCATTTGTTTTGGCATCAGCAAAGTCACATGAAATATCACATTAGGTGCCAGGCACTCTGCTGCAGTTCATTTCTGGGCTATGTGCAGTACAACTGCTCTAGCTCACCTGAGTATTGGAAGTGCAATTGTGCTCGTAAAAATATATGGTTCTTGACTTCAGCTTATAGTTCTAGGAAAAAACTTTCATTGATATAGAACCTTTGTATTATGTGCAAGCTCTAAAAAAGCCTCTTCATTCTCACACCCTCTAGAAATATCCCCTGAAAGGTTCTTAAAGGAACCAAAAGTAATGCCTTCTAAGGCATTGCTCTGAAGAACATCAAGGTAGTTTATGTTTAGAACAGTATGTTAGTGCAAGCTTTTGCACATTGGCTTCGATGATACGGGGATGAGAAAATAAATAGTGCTCTTACCAGGCTTTCACATCATTACCTTGAGGCCGACAATCACCTGACAGCTTCACAGCTTCTTTTCCCTTCCGGCTACAGAGTGCTTGAGGCGTGTTGGCCATGGTCTTTCACACTATGTTCATGAGACTGAATCGCACACTGTAGAAAACTAAAGATTCATTGTTATTCTGGTAGTATACTCTTTGCTTTGGTCAGTTATGCACAATTTCCACTGGAACATCAGACTTTTTTTGAAGTAAGAATCTTGGAACAACATTTTACACTTCTAGGGCTGGGTTTTGGTGCTAATGATCATATGCCTATTCCAAAAGCTGCTCTCAAATTCCTCTAGTCTATGACTTTTAATTTCAATTGTAGTGTTGTAAAATAAACTAGTTAACATAGTAGTATGCTCAATACCCAATACATGTAATTCCATGAAACAAGTGGTGTAGCCAAGAATCATTTGCGGGGGATAAGAATATATACTAAATAAAACAGTAACACTTTATAATACTGTTTCATAGTTAACAGGTAAATATTCATGAATTAAGCAGGAATAATTATGTAGTGCTGCATTTACACCTTACTAGTATTAACTACCAAGGAATTCTAATAAGTATATCAGTAGCAAACTACTGATTTCCGATCACCTAAAGAACCACTTACTACTTATGGGTTATATGCAATTGCTACTTATTCATTACTGGTGTAATGAAATTCCTCCTGCTAAACTAAAAAACGAAACATGTGTTTCAAAGATCTGCAAAATAATATTATATTTATGGATTTTCTAAACAAACAGACAAGCCCCAGTGAAACAATCACCACACCACTGGTGTACCTCCTATGTTTTTTCACTATCAGCCTTAAGTCTTATACATAATACATTATTTTAAATGTAAAAAAAATGTTTCCTTACCACACATTTGCAGTAAGTGTGCCCCTGCATATATAATCAGTCAGCGATGATAAAATGCATGGTTTACCTATGTTGTGACCGGTAACAAATGAAAAAGTATTTTTATTGACTTAGTACAAGAAAAATACAACACTAATTATCTCGTAGGTAACATCAGTATTATTTTAATTTTCCAAAGTTTCTGTCCTCGATCAGTTCCCAAGTTCCGCCCTCTCTTTAGCTACCTAAACCTTTAGGGCACTTTTTAAGGACTTTTTAGTGTTACTGTCTTGGAGCTAATGACAGACTTGTCCATCAGATAACACTGACAAGCACAGCATGGCCCTCTGCCAAAGCCAGTTCAAATTTCTCCCACTGTACCAAAAGCTGAAAATTGCCAGAGGGCACCCACAAGAGAGCACTCCATTAGTGTTGGTGATAAGAACTAACTGGCTAAAATTGAAAATGTTTCTATCCATTTTTGCTGGAGCCTTTAGTTTAGATTCTATTGAGTTAAAACTTTAAAATGTACCTTTATCAAAGGATGTCAGTGCTCCACTAGTAATACTGTTACCAAGTTCTGATTGGTCGGTGAGCTTATTGCCCTGTGTCATGAATGAACATAAGCCACTGTTGGAAAGTCCTATGTCTGAAATTCAGCAGTGTTCAAAACTACACCACCAATATAATATTTTATTTTATTCTCTGTTGACAAATCAAGTACATTTTCTGTTTAAAATCTAACTATTTAGAAAATAAACATTTTACACAAAAGCTCCATATGAGTTTTCCCATTCATTTTGTACACTTCCAAGAATGTCCTCTAACATTTGAAAAGCCCAAAAGATATTTCACAGTGACATTACTCCTAACTATGAATTCTCTGTCCCTGAGGGATTGGATTGATAAAGAAATATCACACTCACATTGTTTCCACCTGAATAACTATTTATTCCTACATTTTTCATTGTTTAAAGCATTTCTTATGGTTGTCCCTAGATGTTCTTGTTACAATATCCTCTGCCGCCATGAGATTAATGTTTTAATGCAGTTTTGGTTACAAGTTTCTGAATAATTTCACCTGGGTGAAACGTTCACAGCTACTTTGTATTGCTTAAATCAGATCCAAGAATTCAGGGTGAATGTATAAATGATAATCAGCTGAGACAGTAAGAATACATGGTTCGGCACGATTATTTTCTTTCTAAACTTAAAAGGAAAAGGTCAAATGTATAATCACACATTTCCTTGTGAGATTTCACTACTCGTTTAAACAAAGCATGATATTTCACATCACATACAGAGAGTGGGACCACATGGCTAAAGACAGCACTGTTCACTTTCACGCTCTTGAAAGGGGGCAACTGTTCCTGGGAATCCATTAAATATACTGATGCAAATGTACTAATATATCTGACTCACTTTATGTCCAAAAGCGTGCAAACATGCCCTCTAATTAGGGAATTTGGCTACTTTACCTCTAAGCCACACATGAGTATATAGTCACCATGTCAAATTTCATGCACCTGCTAGAAGAGTAGCCGTAAGAGTTTACGGTAAAGAGAAGAGGTGCAGCAGAATTATGTGTGGATGTCAATGTGGTTTTGGGTTATAGATAAGGTTATCTCTTTATCAACAGGCATCCAGGTGGCACAGTAGAGCAGATGCATCATACATCAGAAGAGAAAATGGGAGAAGGGAGAACCATTCTGGAAAAATATCCGTTTGTAAGATGGATGTGTTTATATGCGGCTGATGCCTGAAACATCTAGTGACCAAAAAAAAAAGAAAGAAAATAAAGAAGCGATAACACTGAGCTCAGCATGGCCGTTAGATGCCCCTGTGTTCACCTGCAGGGTGCGTGCTTTCTGAATCCTGGAAAGAAAATCAGCCCCTCTGGCACTTGATATAGGCCTCAGCGATATTTCAGCCAGATATTTGATTGATTATTATGTGTGTCAGGTGCGAGTATGTATGGAAGTGAGAGTGTGTACCTGTGTAACTGTGTGCGTGTGTGAGTGTGTGAGTGTGTGTGTGTGTTAGAGGGGGTTGAACAGAGAGCCGTAGTTACCGTAGCATTGGTCAGGGAGAGGAGCAGGCAGAGCAAATCTGGAAACCATGGCAACTCTGAGCTTTGTGCTACTCACATCCCCCTGGCCCTGCCAGCGAGGAGAGGAGTGGAGGGGAGAAGAGAAGAGAGGAGAGCAGAGGAGAGGAAAGGAGAGGAGAGGAAAGGAGAGGAGGAGACAACTACCTGTGCAAGTCTAATCCCATTCAGCAACTGAATACAAAGAAGAGCCCCTCGCTTTCAGCTTGATATGGAAAATACACAGGGGATTGACAAGATACATTTTTGATGGACTGCTGTTTTCCCACAAAGTCTCGCTATCACACCGAGCACACAGCCACACTGACAAAACAGCTCTGGCTGGCGAGCGGTGCGTGGCCCTCCCTTTCCCTCATCTGCCTGCTAAAACATTTGAGGAAGCAAACTTGAATTAATCTCCCTTCTCTTTTATTTCCTCAGCTTGAATGGCACTTTCATTTATTCGCCAGTGATTGATTGAAGCGACCCTTAGCTACTATAATCTGTACCTGTTTTTTCCCCATCCTTTTCTTTTCCGGTTTCGCATGCGGACCGTAATCTAAGGGCAAGAAAGGCGCTCAAACGCAAATTGAAATTAAATACCACATTGTGCTGAATACTTTAAATATGCTACACTGTGATCTTTCTTTAAAGAGGCTTTGTGGTTATGAAGCTAAAGGAGGGCTGACATTTTGCTTGATGTGACATTTTGCACTTTTTTGGGTTATGAAGTAAATTTGCGGAGACACTTTTGCTGTGAACTGTGTTTTGTTTTTTTACTTTTTTTTTCCAAGGTGCAACCTACAGACGTAGACCCTCTCCCCTGCAGTTCATAGTGGCAGGGAGGATAACTGAGTTTGTCAGCTTCCAAAACAATACAAAAACAACACAATTTTTTCCCCCCTGAAATCTGTCAGGCTTCTAGTGCAGCAGGGGAAACACTTTGAGTTTCTGCACTTTGGCCTGATAATTATTTGTGACAAAGGGCTAAAACTCTATTTTCTCTGAGCTGCGGGTTTTTTTTTTTTTCGAACTTGATGTCAAACTTACTCCTCCTCTTGAATGCCTGACTTTATAATCTTCATCACTATCAAAGAAGTGGTTGAACTGGTGACAAATGACCTCACAAGAGCAACTTCAGATGCACATAATCAAGGATTCCTAGCAGTAAAACCAGTAGAACTACACTGACACAAAGCTGGAAGGCCAAATTATAAGCACACGGAACCTTCTGTTTTGCCCCTGACTGATTCTGAGTCTATGTTCAGAAAATGGACATCTGGTTCACTTAGCTTCCATTCTGATGGTCTGGCGAGATACTTGGCTTTCTCTCACAGAAAGGTCCATTTTTGCCTGACGAAAGTATGTCTTATCATACATATTGCTATGTCAAAATAGTGAAAAATGAGGTTATTTTGTGAAAACGTCAGAGATGTCCTTTCATGGCACTCGCTCCCTGCGTGACACCTCGCTTTAGCTCGAAGTTTGATACTTCATTTTCCCCCTGTGGTGGTGTTCATACATAAAGAATAACTGTGCCGTTGCTCTAAATGAGGTAATGTAAGGTTAACCTCGGCAGTCTTTGGTCGGTTATATAACAGGCCCCTTTTTTTAAGTGGCATACGGACAAGGAGAACGGGAAAACAACACGGCGTACCTTTGTTAACTGCCGGAATCGCTTTCTTGGCTTTTAATTTCACATTGACATAAGTGGCCAGGGCGCTGCAGGTGAGCTGAAGCTCCATCATTAGCAAGACAATGCCTCTGCAGAAGCCACACTTCCTTGGGTGGCAAGGCTTGTCTGTGGCTGTGTCACTTTTTGTCTGAGTAGTGGGCAGTATGGACTTGTGTTTATGTAAATGTCATTGGATAGCGCTCTCCCCTGAGACTCCATAACTCAGATCCAGTGAGCTAATGGAAGTCCCCTGGTGAACATATCTTCACTCATGTTCAAAGAATAATACACCAAATTTAGCAACATCATTAGAGATTTTACGATCTACTGAAAGTGTTCTAGTGCTGCCTCATGCACACCCCCACTCCCCCCTGGGAAACTTCCTCCAGTGCACAGTATTCTTGTTGATATTTCATACCACCACTCAGGACCAAATAGATATTTTGAACGAGGAGCCTATCAATTCCAGATGTGATATTCAAAGAGTGTAACGCCTTTGAGGGCCACTGCACATTAGGTATGCTAGGTGGGCTGCCGGCTTGTATGCGTTTGTGTGTGAGGTGCATTCTCATTTTTCCCCCATTTGAATGTTAATTTGATTTTGATAACAGCCACATTTTGCAGTAATTATTTATCACAGATGTAATTTTACAGTCTGCCAGGTTATCCATGAACATGCCTTCAATAATATAAGGTGAAAACTAACCAAGGGCAGAAGAAACCTGCATTTTCTGCACATCTTTAATATTAAATTGTCTTAGTTCTCTTAGGTGGGTAATTGCTGACTAGACCATAGCTAGTCCCTGAAGCTCTATCTGCTATTTGCCCTAAAGAATGGAATGTAGGTGGCTGAGGGCATGTTATTGAGTACAAGATGCTCTTAGTATTAAAGGGCCCTTGGGAACGATTCTATAGAAGAACCACTTTTAGTTCCCTAAAGCACTTTTCTTTGAATGAACACAACTGAAAGGTTCTTTGAGGAATCAAAAGTGGTTTTGGAGGACCAATGTCTATTTGGGCGTTTGGCAGGTTTAGTGGACCTCCAGAGCTCCAGGACCACTGCTCCAAATCAGGGCTCCGGCTGACAATAAAGATAATAATAAAGGAATAATAAAGATTGGAAACTGACAATATTATTCTAGGATCAAAGATTAAAAACATTATTGTAATCATTCCTTGCTTTTACAGTACCGAAACATATTTAAAAAAATTTTTTGTCAGGCATGCTGAAATCATCTCAACTCTCAGGATCTCACTTTTCGCAGATTATTTAAAGGGGACATATTATTATCCACCCCTCATCTGTCGAGCCCCTAACTACTAGATTAGTTGAAGATCTGCCATTTTTGACTGCTGGTTTTATGAACAAGAATAAGATGCTGAGCACTATGGATACAGGCAACCGCAAGTCACACATGAAGTGTTGTGTCCATCTTGCTCTGGATCTGACTCAGGGTCAAACATATAGGTCTGGATAGAGCCTCTGTTTCTAGTGTGTTAAATGCTCAGTGTTATCATGGGATGAGTGGGGCGTGGCCAGCAACAGCTTATTTGCATAAAAGTGTCAGAGCCCTTAAATGCTTTTTTAAAAAGGGACTGAAACAGTGAAGTATAAAGCTGGTGATATCTCTTTACTGTGCAAAGAATGAACATATTTTGTAGCCCATTTACCTTTATAACTAAAGTGGGTTTTGCATAATATGTCCACTTTAAACTTAAACTCTATATTCACACTTGTCCAGTTGGAATCAAACAATGTTCATTGAGTTTCAGAGAGACATAAAGGCCTAATCACAGGTATTTGTTGACAGTTATATGTCTATCAAACGGACAGGAATAACAGTTCTTGAATTCTCCGAGTTAGGCTAAGAAGGCAAGATTTCAGCATTGTCTTGCACAATGTGTTGTAGAGTTAGTTTCATCTCCAGTAGCTTTTCAACACAGATGAAGAACTGTGGATACTGTGTTTAGCAGACTTCTAATCTGTCCTCCGGTGGGTTTACTACTGGTTTCCACTGTACTTGGGAACTGCATTTGCCTAGTTGACTGCTGCCTACAACACCAACTAGTGGATATATCAATTGAATAGTATATACACCTTCGACAAACTGTAAACTCAAACATTAATGAAACACTTCTAAATAAAGCTTTTTAGAAGTGTTTCATTATTGTTTGGGTTTACACTTCGTTTCTTGATCATGTGCAGCTACATCGCCTTGCTAATTATTTTTATGCCACAGGTTTTTGAACCAACAGGCTCAAGAATCTGATCTCAAAATGTGTCCACATACTAACAGTGTGTTTCAAATGTTTTGGTTTACTGCATCTAGCTATGTTAGTGTCTCCAACCTTTTTAACTGCCATCGCAATTTCAAGGTAAATGGGGCACACTGTACATAGTGTACGTTTCAATGTGAATGAAAATATTCAGTAGAGACTCTTTGCTATTGCTACAATTACATTACATTCCTACCTTTGAATTCTTTTTATAGACAATGTAAAATGAACTGTTTTGTTCTAAGTATAGGAACCTTATGTAGAGGTTGGAATGCAAGAACAGAAATTTCAAATTACTCGTTCAACTATGAGCAAAGATATATAGAATATTTTTCATTTCTAAACTGAATTCCAAAGCATTTAAAATTTTTATGCTTACACGTCAAGTGTACAGTCACAAGATAATGAAGAGCTTATTGATAATGTACTGAAAATAAGAAATACTTTAAAGAACAAGGTAATCCAAAAAGCAGTTCCAGTTATAAAAAATAAACAATTCAGCATTAAAACGGCCTTGCCCTGAGAGTGGGCAAGGAAATCTCATTGTGAGTGTGCTCTGCCACTCAGCAGAGGAAATGTCACGGCTTATCTCTGAAATCTTAAACCCTGCCTCCTGTCATCAGCTCTTTATCATAACATCTCTCTGACCACAGCAATTTTATTTTCAGTTTGCAGCACAACAAATAACCGCAGGGGAATCGTCTTGAATATCACGAAAGAAAACTGTGCAATATTCTGTACAGGTTTATTAGAAATCAGCAAATGTGGCAGATTTGAATGATCGGTTGCCCAGTTCAGTCCACAGTGATACTTGCTGCACAGTACAATGTGCATTGCAATGTGCGAATTCCTGCATTTACAGTCTGAAACATCCAGACACGTGTCGCCATGCCACCAGACAATGATTTATCATGCAACTTTAAAAATGTTGCGCTTTGTGCATGGTAAAGCAAATGAATTAAGAATGGGAACAACAAAAAAAAACATGCAGGCAAAGAATGAAGAGTGCCAATTAAAATGACACGCTAAAGTAGAGGCTTAGGGTTTATGAGGAGCTGGAATGGAGACAGGCCTTAATGGCGAAACCCAAACAAAGAGAAGTGTTTTAATGAGAGTCTCTTTCAAAGGAACACGTTGCGAGTGTCTCTCTCTCCTCTGTTTGGCCGACACATTGAATTCACTCTGCAGCACTTGTTTGAACTTCAGTGCCTCAGAAACGGCTTGAGCGCTTGCGAACTGCACGTAAATCAGTGAGGGCCTAATAAATAGGATCAGTAGATAACCATAAACACATTAGCCATGCTAAATGTGACATTTGTTGCCATGGCACAAATGCAAATCATCCGGACTGCTGAGGTTTGTCTGTTGCCTGATCGTCCGGAGTGCAGAGCACGTTCGCATGGTCTATTTTGTCTGCCCTTTACCAAGGAGGACTGCTCAGGGGGTGGCTCATGATCATGCAGGCCAGTCAGAAGACCAGTTCCTCTCATGTCCAGTTCCCAGTTGTTTGACATTGTGTCATATTTGTGATGATTGTGGAAAATATGGCAGGTAAATTAGTCAAAAACCATTTGGAGTCCAAATTTTGCCTCTTTAGTTTAGAACTGTAACTGTAGCTTCAAGGCTTTGGAAGTCAATAGTAACCTCCATTGTTTTGTAAATCCCCAAAACATCTTTCAGCAATGATAGAAATTATATGTAGCAAATGAAGCATATCCACAACCACATGTATATTTAAAATAAATAATAAAAGTGGTGGCTATAAAGATTGGAAAAGAAACAATTTATTTGTAGTAGTAAGCAGTATGGAATCTGACAATAAACATGACTTTGTTTAGCTCCTGCTAGTCTCTATGGAATTATATTTTACCGCCAAGCTAGGACGTTTGTACATTCACTTTCTTACTCCAGGTTTAATACTACTACTGGTAACTTTACCTGATATCTTATACTTAATCTTTTAGGTATTGAGGTGCAGTGAACAACATAGATCCGAACACACATAATCACCCATCATAATCATCACTGTTTTGCTTTATTCAATTTTGTTTGAATTTTTTATGCTACTTAAAGTTAGCTGACTTGTATATTTTGCGGCCACTTGTGTAACAACATTCTGAAACCAAAACTAGTATGAGTGACAAAAGGCATGTTTTTTTTTCCATTGTTGTTATCCATGCTGAAATGGCAGTTTTTTACTTCTGCAAATGTCTTGGTTATGTCCATTTTTTAAAAACCAATAAACAAGAACTATTGTTTTCCATCACTGCTTACTTTCAAACTCTGTCATTACCAGCTTTTAATTGAAGAAAATGCATTCTGTTAAGCAAAGTGCTTTTTTCCTCCTAATTTTCATCCTCACTCACTCTCCCTTCTTCATTGACTTCAGCACATCACAAATCAATGCTGTTTATTATTTATAGATGGCTTCAGAATATGGCTGAGGGTTATTCTATATGAAGTGGTTTCCTGAAAACCATAGTCAATAATTCAACGCTCAGTTGTGTTATGTGGTCAACTCACACATCAGTGTGTGTGTGTGTGTGTGTGTGTGTGTGTGGAGGGGGGGGGCTATCTGGCCAGTGGGGGGTTTAGGGGCTGCACTTTTGTCAAGCCCTCCAGTCACAAGTAAATCAGACCTTATTCAATATAATCTGTGTCCACAGCCCTGGCATCCTCAATGGACTGATGCTTAAACTAATCTACTGCAACATTCTTTTAAAGAATGCTAAATATTTTGGTCTTATTATTCTGGTATCCTGTCCGAGATATGAACAGCACGCTAACACTACTTACATTTTTGGCTTATATCACGTATAGTGTGATGAGAGTAATTAATATATGCCTCATTGTAATCACCGCATTTTTTTCAAAATTGTCTCTATAACTAAGCAATTAATACATGTAATGATTCTATTAAAATATCCCATTAAAATCTTTGCTGGTATACTTGGAGGGAGTACACAAGAGAGCACTCGGTATCAGCTACAATTAATGCAAACTCATTTTCTCCAGCATGACTGTTAAACCACGCTGCACGTAGCCTACTAATTCCCTCAAATGCATCTTGCAGAAACCAGGAGGTAAGTATAGGTGGGGAATTTGCGGGCTGTATAAATGACCTTGGTCACAGTGCTCATGTGAGTGGTCATATCTTAAAAGTGTCAAACTATAGGATTAAAAAGCTTCCTTCTATTTATATAAAGAATGCAAACACAAGCATGAATACAGTGAAAACATTAGTCTCTTCATTTTCTGTTTGCATTTGGACCACATTTTCTTGCCTCTTCCAGTTTTTTTGGCTTTGTAAATGAGTATATTACATATTGTACTCCATTATGATATGTCACATCATGGCCTAAAAAAGCATGTTAAACAGAAGACACATGAGGATGGGGTCACATTCAAGAAAGTGTGAGGGGCTCCCCAGAAGAGGCCTTGCCCACAAGGAGAATGAGGAGATCCCGTTAGGGGGCTCCACCCACAAGGACAATGAGAGGCACCTGTTAGGGGGATATGCCCACAGGGAAAGTGATGGGATCCCTGACTAGGTTCACTCCGGAGAGGGCCTTGCCCAAAAAGACAGTGAGGGGCTCCCCTGAAGGAGGCCAGGAGGGGTTCACATTATAGGAGACCTTATGTAAACCTATCCATTTTTTGGCAGCACCTCATATGGGCAAAACCTCACAAAAATTGTGTGTGCTTCCAATAAAAGTGGATGGAATGCATCATGTTACATTTTTGAAGTTTGAATGTCAATATCACAAGATATTGTCACTAGAGTTTTGCACTGACATTGTTCACAAATGAGACATAATGAGCAGGGGCCATGCACCTCCTGGAGGTTCATACAAATGGCCATACAAGTTGCATGACTTTTAGCAAAACCAGTTGTTGAGCATTTGATTAAAATGTACTTGCCTATCTCACCTCAGGAGGCAGTAGAACAAAGGGACAAGCTCACCTAGGGACACAAATCCTTATGCCTACTCACCCATGTGAAACTACAGATTACAGATTTCTACACCAAAATGATTGTGGCTTATTAAATCTTCCATTCAAAATCTGTTTAAAATAAAACAAAATCAAAAGATAAAAAAACCTGTCAAACACTAAAAGGCCACACTGGGTGAAGGCCATACTAATTAAGCATGTGTTAAGTTTGTGTTAACCCATAGTAGTCACCCACTTACTCACTTTCTGAATCTGCTTAATCTTCACTAGGTTAATGCGTGCAAGACTCTGGGCGGGGCGCCATCCCACCACATTAAATGTTTAATACTTAGTTCATTTTTAAAAAGTGTTGCTAGTTGTTCTGTTCCAAACATTTCCTTTATGGATCCAGAAGATTCACAGCATTGTTTAAACACACAACACAATTCACACAATTATTCTAATTCACATGCAATTTACTAGATTTTGTAGTGTCTAGCATGTCCTCATTACTGAGGAATAAGTCTATCTACAGAGAACTAAGACTAATGAGCTGCCAATCTACTGGCTTTGTTGATACACTCTGAAAAAGACTACATTTTTGACTGCTCCTTCAAAGATAAAAAGGAGTACTTTGGCACTTCAGACAAATTCATTAGTTGTTCCTGCAGCTGTACCATCTAACACCTTATGTATTCAAACAGAGCTGTAGTTGGAACACCACCCATCACTGGCTGTAGTCTTTTGCCTTCTGATATGAACAAACCTCCCATATAGAGGCAAGATGTGAGCATAGGCTTTAATGAACATAGAGAACTGTAGAAGCCAAACTATTCAATGCTAGACAAAGAGAAAGAGAAGCATGGTTGCTACAGATACTGTTTAAAGTAGAAAAACACCTAGGAAATACCTAGGGTACCAACTAAACACCAGTGGAAACAGTAACATGAAGTCAAGTCTAGAAGGGAGGCATGAGAGAAAACTGGAGAGAAATCAGATCAACAAATAATGTATTAAGACTATTCTAGTTTTGACTGAAAGAGATTTTGAGAGTTTACATTGCTCTTGGTTCCTTATGTCTACCCTACTGAATGGGTTACCAGAGGTATAAACCATTCCAAATGTAATTTCAGAGAAACCGGCTTTACTATGATCAGTAAATAGTGGGGTGATTCTAGCCCACATCATTTCATTGGCTCTTCTTTTACTAACAGGATTTTTGTTATTCTTGGTTATTTAATCTACATTATGGATTAGACCTGCCACCTTGTTAAAATACCACTGGCTGTAGCTTAAAAATGAAGGTTTGATTATTACTTAGTTAAACTTACTCTGAAGGCAGGGCGAGCATAACATGTTAACGTCATGGTCACTCCTCGTCTCTGATTTGATTAGTTATCTCTCTGATTCGTCATTTTGCCCTCAAAACATTAGTTTAAGTAAACTTCCCACCTACTTCTGAAGATGTGAGACTTGAGGATGCAGCAGCATGTCTGGTCTTCAATACAGCAAAATTCTCATCCACCACTCCGCTACTGCAAACCCTTCACTGGCTTCCTGTGGCTGCTCGCATTAGATTGAAAAAACAAACATTCATCTACAAAGCCAAAAATTGTCCACCGCCATTTTTCTCTGTCATGCCATCTTGTAGCATCAAGCACAGCCTGTGTGCTTGGGTTTCACTCATCCTTTTTTTCCCCATTCACTTCCATTCATTTTAACCCTTTTGAAATGAATACAGTTTCAAAAGAAGGAACTTTCAGCCTCAATATGGTGACCAAACGTATGAAATTTCATATGAGACCTCAGGACACCCCTCCCCGCAAAGATACACCTGTTTAAAACAATATGAACAAGCGTATTGGGACAGAGCTGATGCTAATGCTGATGCTAATGCTGTGTTCTGCATTTGAGCAAGCACGCTTTGAATTTTCTCTGCGTAAATGCAGTCTAGTTTTAAGCCTAGGCATACTAGTGTAAGGGACATATTTTCTTATGGACCACAAATCACCCCTGTTCATTACCCTGGAGAGCGTCTGCTAAATGCTGTAAATGTAAACTCCACAAAGTATCCTTACTCTAAAAAGAGAGAAATAATTCAACATAAGCTAATTTTAAGATGACCTCACAGTTTTCTATGCACTATTGCTATGCTGATTGTGGTGGCCACATCTTTATGAATAGGGTGGAACTTCTTGAGTCACAAATCAATTTGGAATCTGACAGTTTGAAGAATAGTGGCTGGCTGTGACCTTAAAATTACTCAAGATCGGTGCTTCTTGTATTGATTTTGGAGTTATCTGTGGAGAATATTTAATTGGCTGTACAAATCCCCCCGCAGGGTGCCGGGTGCATAAAATTTGCAGCCGTTACTGCATATGAGATCATTCCATGTTCCATTTGCAAATCGTTTTGGCATCTTTTCCATGGATGCAACATTTTATACTAGCTGACACCTGACAGAATGACTGACAGATGTATAATTTAAAAAGAAAATGTCCTTATTCTTTGACCTTTGGTGGAACAAATATCTCCTTTGTGTCCAGTAATTGCCTGCTCTAATTTTGGGGTTAGGGATCTTGTAGAAGCCAGTCTTTCAGACGTATGAAAGGCAAAATGCTGAATATCAACTATGCAATTACTGTATGGGTTTTTTTTCTAGAAATTGTTTTTAAGCCATTGAGAAGAGCAAAGAATTCATATAACTGCATAAATTTACTATAGGTCCTTTACTCTATACAGTCATAACATTAAAGGCACTAAATATTTTATAGGTCCACCAAAACAGCTCCAACACATCAAGGCATTAATTACATTAGACATCTGAAGGTTTGATGGATGTAGAATCTGGAAGTTAGCATCAGATCCTGTAAGTCCTGTAACAGGAATCAGCATAGTCTGTCCAGCACATCCCACTGCTGCTCAGCGGAGTTCAGATATGGGGAATTTGAAGGCTAAGTAAACAACTTTTTGTCATGTTCCTCAAACCACTCCTGAATAATTTTTGTAGTGTCACAGAGTGCACAAATCTGCTTGAAGAAGGAGTATACGTTACGTTGTAGTTCCATTTCATTGATAGTGCAAATTTTGGTGGCAGTCAAAAAAACACTCCAGCCGAAGTTAATGCTATCAGGGCCCGGTTTCTCTTAGCGCGCTAAGAAGATTTTAAAGATATATCTTACCAAATTAGTTTGCTTTTCTAAGTGTGTTCCCCGAACTATCCCTTAGGAAGCTACTTAAGACACTGCCTCTTACATGCGACGTTACAGGAGACTTCGATTGTTTGGGAATTGATATTTCAGTTCATATGCATGACAGCATTAGGAAAGACAGCACATTCTATGCAAATTGTCCTAGTGCTTATAACGTTGGTTCTGCAATGAATGATATGGTGCAGCCGGGTGGCCTAGTGGTAAGGGCGTTGACCTTGCAATCAGAAGTTTGGGATTCAAATCCCGTCTGCAGTTGTACAGTTTTGTAATTGGATACAAAGGTAGTTTGGAGTAAATATACTTGCAAAAGCTACGTATATTTTATTTTTGAGAAACAAAATTGGTTGTAAAATCTACTTGGGTATTGCTGACTTAATTCATACTAGTAAGTGAACCTTACTTGAGGAATTCCTTAGTAAATATTACAGTGAATTTCTGTGTGGAAATTGTTACCAAGCTTTTTTAAGTAAATGTCAGCCAAACCTAGTGGCGGAGAGAGAGAGAGAGAGAGAGAGAGAGAGAGAGAGAGAGAGAGAGAGAGAGAGAGAGAGAGAGAGAG
>JBBMFX010000134.1:7353219-7364100 GCA_037832545.1 Rhabdalestes septentrionalis | reverse complement strand
AAGCAAAAAAAGCGAGTAGAGCCGAACTGTGCCGAGCCGGGACCAGGCAGTGGAAAACCAACCGAGTAGAGCCGAGCCGATCCGTGCCGAGCCGAACCGTGCCGAGACGATACCAGGCAGTGGAAAAGCACCTTTAAATAAACCCGAGCAGGTTTAAGCTTATGAACATGTTGCTATGACAGCAAGTCCGAGATGCGCATCGAAGAACGAAACAATCCAAGATCGGGACAAATCCACAACAAACAAATCCAGCTAACTGCGTTAGTGAGGTATGAAGAACGGACCCCTGGTGCAGTGATCGGGAACAAACAAACAAAAATTCATAATACTTATTCTGTGGGATTAGAGTCCATCCGGTCTCAAGTAATTCTGACTGTATGTTTAGGATCATTGTCCCACTGAAACATCCATCTGTATCCTTTTCTTAGCTAATCAAATTCCTCTCTATCTCTCATCACTCCATTCATGCTTTCTTTTGATGACCAACCCATTTCATGAAGAACCCACCTCCAAACTCTTTTTATTTACTCTAACCACCATATCCGATTTGTCTAATTTTCTTTAAATGTTTTGACATACATCTCTATGCTTGTTTATTTGTGTTGAGTTTAGGGAGTTTTGTAGAATGTTTGTTTTTGAGCTGTGAATGAGGTCTAGTTGCAAATTGTGCTATATAAATATGGTTCATTTTTGTAAGTGAATACTGGTTTTTCTCTTATTTTCCATACCACTGGTGTGAGAGGAATTTTGCATATCGCACCTGTGATGATTAGTTATGGTTATTTTATATTATATTAGTTATGAAAATGATTGGAATCTCCTTTACATTCATTTTAATTTCTGTTTTTTTGCATGAAATCGTCCAAAGAGTGACAATTCATTTTAAAACGACCGGCGCAGTGTGCACAAGAACATGATCATTTTTATTGTGGCAATTTAACACGTTACTATGGTTTTAATGCAATTACTTATTTAGTTAATGCCAATACTTATTTTATTTTACGTTAGCACAGTTTTTTCATTACTAATATTTTTCATTACTTTTATTTAGTTTGTTGCTTTTTTTCCTATTTTTTTTCCACTTCACCTCACTCTAACATGGACACTTGCCAATGAACATAGATGGTTAAGGCTGCTTCCATATATTTCTGCTCGTACCTGTTCAGAAAAGATAACAAAAGAGTTTAAAAAATGTTAACTTACTGTTGCTTTGAAGGTGCCTGTTATAATTTTACGATCGTGGCACTGGACTCTGAGGTTAACTTGTTTTTCTATAACAAATTAAATACAATGTGAATGCCCTGCAGTGGCAAATAACTTTGGTTTTATGTTTGATTTGATTACATTTATATTTAAGTTTAGATTTAGAAATATTTGAACTACAGCTGTGTAACTGTGTGGATGGATATACGGCTGAGAGAGAGAGAGAGAGAGAGAGAGAGAGAGAGAGAGAGAGAGAGAGAGAGAGAGATACCCTGAAGCTATGTTAAATAACAAAAAGACAGCGCTGAATCCCTGAATTGCCATTTCATCTCATGTACAAATATTTACGCTGAAATTTTAAAAAAATATAATAGGGACCTATGCTGTTTCTTTTTTTACCTATGAAATTGATTCTATTCTTTGAAAAGCTAACCAGAGGAGAGAAATGTTCTCCTAATGGAAGAATCACTCTTGTACTCTCTTATTACAAAGCCAGACAATGATATGTGTTGGTTAAGATGATATAAAGTCTTTACAGATTACCATTATGTGAGGACCATTCCTCATGATACACATGAATCCATTTCCATGTTTTAACCTTAATGCACAGATCTTTCCGAAAAAGATTATTATTTAGCTCAGCACTCTGACACAAACCTGTTCAGAATCATCAGACTGCTGCTTGCCTTTCTCATGCATCATTTGATTCAAGGCCTCCAGTCATTTGCTGGACGTCTGGCTCTGTGGGTTAAGCCCTCTGTTTAATGATTCAGCCTGGGCCACCACCACATGAGCACGCATGCAGCGCAATCCTCAACCATGTACTCACTTGCTAGCCACAAATGAAGGATTCAAATAAGGTTGTGTGTGGCAAGTAAAAACCATCTTTCTCTGAGTTTGGTTACGTGAGTGTGTAGATGCTGAGTCAAATTATTTTGTGTGTTTTGGTGTTTTTCTGTTTCCTTATGCTAAAAATCCATTGTTTATTTGTGAAATATGTATTCATGTAATTAATTAATTATTTATTTTACATAGATAAGCCTGTAATTTATTTATTAATTTGGTTATTTATCAATGAAATGTCAACATAATTAAGTTGTGTGTTTGTCCACATAACTGTGTTTGTCCACAAGCTCAATATCTCTGTGTCGTATTGTGACAACTTAGGACTACAATCATTAATATCTTTTGTGGAATGATTTTGGGGTTATTCACTCAGCTTTGCAGCCTTGCTGCCTTAAATTGTGGCAAAAAAAATAAAGAAAGCAAGAAGTTCCCATTAAGCTCTTGTTGTTCTGTGCGACTCTAGACGCCTTCGGTTAATGCACTCTATTATAATGTTTCTGAGCTAATGCAGAAATTACCATGACTTTGATGAATGTCAAAGTGAGTGCAATCGAATCAATCAAAATGAAATTTCCATTAAAGTGAGGGGCTGTGACCATTCATTCAGCGAGGGCGAGGGCTTGGAATTTCCTCAGCTCAGACCCAAACGTCGTTGGAGAAATGAAGATCAATGCAGGGGTGAAGTCATCTCAAATCCACCTTGTCTCCCCTCTATACCAGCAGCATCTTCTCTCTCTCTGTAGCTTAGCTTTCTTCTTCAGAGGTGCAGCAAGTAGTAGCTCGAGTAGCTTAATATTAAATTCCTCTTACTTCAATGAGCAAATGTCCCGCATGTAAAATTAACTTCTACGAACAAGGCATATTTACAAAGTATCAGGTTAAGATCCCAATTGAACTGGAGGTGTAACTTCTTACATCCAGTCTCCTTTCAAAGAATTGCTTGAAATGTGTTGCTGGTGATGCTTTTCTTCTCTTTTTGTGATTCCTTTGTTTAAAACATAATAATTAATAATTCAAAAACAACAGCAAAGCAACAGTTTACCTAGAATAAAATTTAAGCTGAAGTGACATGTGACAACATTTGACTAAAATAGAAGAAAAGTCCACTTCACAAATGTACTTTATTATAAGTGAATAGCTTACAAATTATAATGAATCCAAAGGGGACTTCAAACAACCCACCTCAATGTCTGAGTGTGATATTCTGAAGCAACACTGTTTTCAGACACATATCTTCTCACTTTAATGTTATGGAAAATTAGTCCCTCAAAAAACACTATGGGCTACAAGTAATGAAGTTTTGGGCTTAGCTCATGGTATTACAGCCTATAAAGGGATTGGATAGTTGCCTTGCAGCATTAAGTAGTGGCAGCAAATCGCTGGATGCAAAAGGGCAAACGATAGCTTGTGCTAATTTTGTCGTCTTTTGCGGGCTGCCTCTAAAGCTTTCATTATTATAATCGAGTAATTTAGCTGACACCTTTTGCCCAAAGCAGTTTATATTAGCCAATTTCAGACATACTCCCCCAGGAGCAACTTTGGGTTAAGTGCCATCCATGTTCAAGGGCACTATGGCCACACTTGCAGCTCATCAGCATGGTGTGAACTCATGAACTCACAAAGTCATTCCTGAGAGCCAAAACAGCATGGATAGCTTTTCTTATGACCCCATCCATAGGAAGTCCAATCGCATTACCCTTGCTCATCATTAATCCTATGGATTCTTGCTAAATTATTAGCTCATTATTTTTTTTTCAGGTATAGGTGTTATGGCCTCAATTCTCCTCCATTTAAAATGTGTTGAGAGGGCTGAAGTATAGGGCAGTAGAAAGATGCAATTGTGTATGTCACCTACACTTCAGTGTGCATTAGCCTTCAACACCATGGGCCAATCAACTCGAAGTACCCTCACCAGGAATGTCGAAGACTTAAAGTACAGCCTTATGAACATCGAGCAGGCATGACAAGATGGTTTCTGCCATGTGTGGCTGAGTAACAAATTCCAGACTTTGAACATACCTGCTTTGCTTTTTCCCTCTTGTGTTGCACGAACAAAGCACTGATTAATCTGTCTGCTCTGATTTGAATTTCTCCAAGTCGAGCAGCACTCTCTTTTGAAGAGCAAAACAATATTCAAGGCACAGCTCTCTGAATACACACCAGGCAGACCTCTGAGCGGCAAGAGGCAGGCTGTGTTAGTGGCTGCATACCAATGGGCCTGGAAAAAGGGCATGGAGTAAAGACTCCATGAAAACGCTGTCTTGCATAATCACACTTTATAAAACCTAACCAGTCACTCATTATTACTGCATGTAGGATGCTGTGAAGCTTTAATTAACAAGGGACGTGCAGCAGTAAATCAATTAAAACACAGGCACTATTACTGCGATCAAATATGCCCCACAGTGAATCTTTCATAAATAGACTCCAGCTCTAGTTCAATATTTGAGGCGTGATGGGCTTGATATATCCTACAAACAATTACTGGGGTGTTTGGGGCTCAGTGATAAAATCTATCATCTGTAAACAACACGGTAACTTGGCTGGAAAATGGGGGGAGGTTCAGTGCTACAAAGTATTAGCTGTGTCACTTTGGGAAGCAATATTAAAGCCGCAATGAAGAAGCCATTTTTATTTAGATCAAATTTGTTACAACCTCTTCAGTCTGTGCTATAGAAGCCTCAGCTACTGACTTAACCTGACAGGAATTTTACAAAATATTAAACAGACAAAGAAAGCAAAACAGAAAAAAAATTGAATAGACCTCAAGATGGATACATTAGTAATGAGATGGTTCATAACTAAATTATGAAACTGGTTCAGCAGTTTTACAGTTCTGCTCACAGTGATATGAGACTTTTTGTCTGTGTGAGAGTGCATGGATCCATGTGTATGAACAGGGTTCATAGACTTCATACATCCATCAGCTATAACATTAAACCCACCTGCCTAATATTGGGTAGGCCACCCTCGTAATGCTAAAACAACTGGAACTCATTGAGGCATTGGTTCCACAGGACATCTGAAAGTGTGGTTTGAAGGCAATGTTGTCAGCAAATACATTAAATCCTGTAAGTTGCGAGGAGGCCATCCTTGGATTTTATTTGTTTCTTCCACACATCCCACAGATGCTTGATTGGATTGAGATCTCAGCCACTTGGAGGCCAAGTGAACAATTTTTGCAGGGTGCATTATCCTCCTGAAATCGATCACTGTTAATAGGGAATTCTTTTGCCATGAAGGGACACACTTTGGTCTGTGACAATGTTTAAGTAGGTGGCATGTATCATAATAACATCAACATGAATGTAGAACCCCAGGTTTCTGAACAGAACATTGCCCAAAGCATCACACTACCTTGACTCTGAATGCCTTTCTTTCTGAAGAGCAATTTTGACCCAGACACACCCACTCATGGCTGTCCACATGATGTAAAAAAAATGTACATCAGAACACGCCATTCTATTCCATCTTACAGTACTGATGCCCACTGTAAGTGCTGTCAGTGATGGGCAGGGGTTGGCATGGGCACTCTGAACAGTCTGTGGCTGCACATACCCATTCGCAGCAAGCTATGCAGACATGTGTGCTCTGACAGTTTCCTTAAGCAGTTTGTACCACAGTCGCACTTCTGTGGAACTGGAAGGAAATGGGATAGCCCCGCACCTTGCTCATTTAATGAGTTTTGTGTGGCCACTACCCTGTCACTGGCTGTCGACAAGACCTGCTCTTTTTGGGGAGGATCTGACTAAGTTGCTCAGATTCTTACATTTGCCAAATTGTCCTACTTCCTACACATTAACGTAAATGACTGACTGTTAACTTACTGCCTTATATATCCTACGCTATCACAAGTGGAATTGTTATGAGATAATTAATTTTATGCAATTTACCTGTCAGTGGTTTGCCATAGGATTCCAGTTCGTGTTAAGTTCTTAAGCCTTGGTATGAAATTCCAAGCCGACTGCATTTTAGTAAATGTGTGATGTAAAGCAAATGTAAAGAATGAATGCAATCATTTGTGAAATACTTTGTAAGACACATACATTAAAGTAGCAGCATTTTACATAACTGATACAAAAAAACACCTAGATCTACACTGAATATTATGAAACACACATGAATGCATAGTTGGCTGTTGTGCTAAAAGAGACTGTTAACCGAATTCAAATGTTATCATTCCTGCCATAATTAATAATGCAGTCATCACTGTTATTGCTGTGTATATGACTTCCCCCTCCTAATGGAAACAGTTCTGTTAAAAATAATTATTTAGTACATTATTAAAGTGTCTTTAAATATGTATATGTAGTTTGTGGTGTGTACTTTAAAGTTATGTGAAAAAATATGCTGAACCATTATTCAAACTAAGCTCTGGCTCAGAAACGGAGAACTAAACCATGAAAAAAATTACTTGTTATATTCTAGTAAATGTACTCTAAAAAGTAAATAGAATGCATTGCTGTATATTTTCAGTCTATTACATTTGGCTACAGAAATGTGGGTTTCAATAAAGAATGTCATGAAATGTGTAATAATACAGAACATTAATGTGGACATATTATGCAAAACTTACTTTTTGCATCCTCCATTTAGGTCTCTACTGCTCCTATACGGTCAAAAACAAACCTCCGTGTGTTTTCTGTGAGTCAACTGAAAGATCTCGCTCTCAATAATCATACGCTTCTATGAGACTTTTGGACGGCTCACTTATCCTGACATCAGGATGAGGAAATTCGCATAGAACCATCCCTCATCTGCTGAGACCCCACTATCACTACAGGCACAGGAAAGTAACACATGAAGATTCGGGTTTGAACATATAGGGCTGGATAGCGCTTCTGATTCATGTGTGTTAAACGCTCAGTGTTAGCATGGGATTGGTGGGGTGAGGCCAGCAACAGATTATTTGCATAAAAATGGCAGAGCTCTTGCACAGTTTCTTTTAAAAGGGACTGAATCTCTCAAGAATAAAGCTGGTGAGATCTCTTTGTGAGACTGGTCTTGTGCAAAGAAATTCATGAACATGTTTATATAGCCCAAAACCTAATATAACTTGTTTAAAAAGAGGCATAATACGTCCCCTTTAAAATGTACATCTAATATATCCATTTTTATACAAAATACTGTTCATCTCTAGACTGTATATTAGGAATTTCTATTTTTTATACTTGGCTTACTATTATTTTATTCTATTCTCATTTGTTTCCTCAATTTTGCTGCTCTTACTTTTGTTCAGTCCACTTTCTGCCATATTATTTCTGCCAAATTTCCCACTTGTGGGACTAATAAAGAATTATATTATCTTAAAAAAATCTTTCATATATCATTAAACAGTGTTGCTAGTAGAGAACTATTTTCTCTGGTCCAGCTAATGAAGTATAGCTAAAATCCAGATCAAAATGTGGACCAAGTTAAATGACAACAAAGATTACTATTATCAGGACTCTTTAGATGTGCTGGTAGTGTAGCATTCACTATGAATTATGTCAGAAGGTAAACATATCCTGTCAGGCTCATCCAGGAGCATAGGCTGAGCAAACATATCTACTCTCATCTATTCATGCCTCATGATGCTAACTGGCCACTTCTCATGATCTTTCAACATGTAGTATAGCTTTCTAAAACCAATTAAATCACCCCAAGAAAATAAACAAACTGACTGAATGAATCACTGTAACGTTGTGCATGTGGAGCCTAAAGTTGGCTTCCTCAATGAGACAAAACTCTCTGACTCCCTAGAGGATACAGCCTCATGTCACATGGTTCAGAGTGCCAGAATACTATTTTTAGCTTTCTGAAATGCAGCCACTTCTGTTAGTTTGCACCATTTGCAAGTTTACACATTGAGCTTTTAAGGGAATTAGAGACAGAAAACCTAGAGCGCATCGAAAACAAGCTGGAAAAAAATAGATTGTGTTTGTCTGGAAATCCACTTGTTTAAAATAGAACAAACGGTGCCAAACATCTTGTACAAGTTTGTGAAACCTAATTCACACGAGGATGGTTAACACCTTTGCTAGAAAATTTACATTCATTACATTGACTGCAATATTGTACTTCCCTCGACAATGATCCATTTCATGCTTCATTGAGGAGGAAATCTCACTTGAACAGATGCAATGACACAGAGTTGCTTAAACCCACTGGGGAATTCATCATACAATAAGACAATTTTTTTTCCATTTGTTTGTAGGAATACATTCTAATGTGCAAACACATTTATTTAATCTGGCTGCTGTCTTCCATGAAATCTGGAATTATGATCAGATTATGATTTGTGCCTTTCAGGTACAAACTGTATGTCAGACATTGTTGGAAATGTAGAATCTGAACTATACGTTCACATACAGTTTCTGTGCAAAATGAAATCATCATTCAAGTCTGATTTTTCTTAATTAGGGAAATAAATTCTAATATTTGCTAGTGATTAAATGCAGACTGATCTGTTTTATGCTGTTAATAAGAAATTAAATGAATGATTAAAGGTTACTGACCTGAATTAAGTGTATATAATTTTAAATGGCACATATAATAACACTGTTGTCTAACCTCCATTATAAACATTATTATAATTTCCCTGAAAGTTATCTTGCCACACAGTAGAAAGAGACTAAAACAGTTTATTTTAATTTACTTGATATATACACACCAGTCAGACATAATGTAAAGGTGGGTAATCTAGGTCCAAAGAGTAAAAAATCTCCCCAGGATTTAATTGCAACCAACTGTATCCTGCTAATGCTGGTTTGAAGGGACTAGAGAACCATGGATGTTGGAGCTAAATCCTGGGGAGGACTTTCACTCTTTGGACCTGGATTACACACCTCTAGTTAACATTATAACCACCTACTCAATATTGTGTTGGTCCCCTTCATGCTGCCTGAACAGCTCTGAAGGTGTTTTATAAGGCCTGGTACCAAGATGTTAGCAGTAGAAGTCCTGTAAATTGTGAGATTGAGCACATCCCAGAGATGATCAATAAGAATGGTATTTGGTGGTTTTCCAGGAGAACATTGCCCAGAGCATCACACTGCCTCTGCTGCCTTGGCCTCTTCCCATAGTGCACCTGGCCCATCTCTTTCCCAGAAAAGCAGTGGACAAACAACCATCCATTCACATGATGCAAAATAAAAACTGATCAAAACAGGCAGATGTCTTCCACAGTCAAAGTAAACTTTTTGTCATTTCAGCTATACATGTATACATTATTCTGTGGTCACATTCTGATGCTTACACACCCAAACATTGTTTTGGGTGATTGATAGGGGTCAGCAAGGTCCCTCTTACTAGTTTGTGATGACACAGCCCCATTCCCAGCAAACTGTGATAATCCTGTCACTGGGTCACAAGTAGTCATTCCCTGGACCACCTTTGGTAGGTAATAACCAATTCATACCAGGAACACTTGCTGTTTTCAAGATCTTCTGAACTTATTTTCTAGGCTCCCCAATTTCCCTTAGATCCTTAGACTTCAGCTATTGTTTTTAGATGATCAGTTTGTTCACTTCACTTGTAAGTGGTTTTATTATTGTGGTGGATCTGTGTATGCCATGCTTTAAAAAATATTGAAAAATTATTTCATGCCTGTTTTTTAATGCAAAAATGATAACTGATCCTAAATAACTTTAGCAGTCATTCTTAAAAGCCATTCTTTCTCACAAACCAGGAATTAGGCTCACTGGTTGTCATGGAAGTGCTTTCCATTTTTCTTGACCCTTAAATCCTAAACAAAAAATGCTTAGTCTTATACTAATTCTTTTCTCTTTTCCTTAATTGGTATAACTTCTCATTTCTGTTATCACATTTATTATGAAATAGAATAGAAAATTAACAAAGTGAAAATTTTTAGTCAAAGGGGATGTTACCCAAGATCATGAGTGCATTGTTGCCAATCCCTTATTTAAAAAAGGATTCAAAACCTATGGTCAGCTTCCTGGACAGGGATTATGCCTAGTCCTGGATTATGTAGTGCTGTGAATAGAGATTTTCCATTGAAAAGGAATGGATAATTCAGGACTAAGCTAAATTCCTGTTTGGGAAACTGACCCCTAAAATATTTGTCCATCACCTTTATGATGGTGCAGTCACCACAATACGTTTTTGAGTTTTGTTCACCTGCTATTTTCCAGTTTATATTTTAATTTTAAAATCATACGCAGACCTGATTCACATCAGATCTGCCCAGTATTTCACCAGCTAACCTAACTTATCTGTATAATTGATCCATATAACTTGATTGAGTTCACTGGAGGGGACAATTAGTTTTCCACACCTGAAAATCGGATGTTTAATTACCCTATGCAGTTAATCACTTGCTACCACAATGCACACGAATAACAGAACAAACACAAAGTAACAGCAGCGAAAGGCACAGGAACAGTCAGTAAAACATGCAGTGGCGTGTCCACAGACACATGACAATCAAATGAAAGGTGACTAGCCTTTTAATAAGGCACGCTTTAATTCATCATGTCTTAGAATACATTAGTGTTGGAATATATTCTGACATTTTTAATGACCAAAATGTATCATACCTCTTTGTGGTTGAGTGTGATAACAGGGAAATATCACAGTACTGGTGATTAGTCAAGTCAAGCCAAGTTAAGTAGGTATAATTGTTACTTCTACCATTGCACACAGCACACTGTGAAACAAAACAATATTCCTCCAGGACCATGGTGCAACACAAGAGCAGAACAGTTCTGAACACAAGATGCCAAAAAAGGACAAAAGAAAGATATTATTTTAGAATTGTGATGACCACCCCATCCTCGGTCCGGCCGTCCCGTTCCCAGTCCCCTGAATATTAGTTTTAGTTCGTCCCTTTAC
>JBBMFX010000134.1:7333681-7344686 GCA_037832545.1 Rhabdalestes septentrionalis | reverse complement strand
GGACTACCATCAAACTGTGCTGGACACCGGCCTTCCAGGACCGGATTTGGACACCCATGCTGTAGCCTATCGCCTCCTGTACTCGCGCCATGACCCCCTTTATGTCTCCTTGTTGATGGCGAGGAGCCGATTGCCATCATGCAGGGCATGCTCGGTAAGACGAGGTCAGAAGAACATTTAACTTCTTTGACTTAGAAAAGTCTAGGGTTGCTTTCACAGTAAACATCTTTTCCATATATTCTGTGGAGTGTTGTCTAAGGTTCAAGGTTACTTTGTCATCAGCAGCTGTTTACACATACCTAGTGCGTGAGATATTTCTCCATGGACCAGGGTGCAGCATATAACAAGTTATGACTGAAACAACACAGACAGAACCACAAATAGATACCACGATACACACAAACAGATTTTGGAACGGACACCACAAAAATGTAGTGGTAATGTAATGTAACAGCACAATGTGGAAGTCCATGTAAACATTCTAGAATGGCTAGTATTGCACGCTATGTTTTTTACATAGCACAGGTGGCAGTAAGCAGCATTGAAAAAAAGAGCAAAGAATGACAGAAACAAAATATGTATAATATTGCACAGAGTAAAGTATGATAGGGATGTAAACCTTGCCAACCTAATTTAATATTAACAGAGCAGCACATGTATATACTTACACAGGAGACAGCAGCATTGAGCCACACTAACTGTAAAATGCAGCTTATCAAATTAGTGCTATTGACAGTCCGGAGTATAAGAGAGTTATTTAAGGTATAGTGTGGGTTAGTTCACTGGAGTGTTCTTGGTTAGGCAGTGACTAGATATTTGTGTGCATTTGAGTGAATCTGAGCAGTTTCACTGGTTTCTTTACTCTCACAACAATACTGCCTCCGCCATGTTTGATCAGAAATGGCGGTCGGCATTGGCTCATGTGCAGTTTGTTCTAAAACCTAATGGTCAGGGTCCTCCATGACTCCCCCATGATGGCAGGTGCTTTTGCAGACATCCATTTTCAAATACCTTTTATTCATAACCAAAAAACACAACTTGCACAAGGACCGGAAATAGGACTCAAACAGAAACTTTAAACAAAAGGAGACAGGAGCGACACCAACCCAGAACGAGAGTGGTCCAATACAAATGAACTGAAATACCCACACACAAAATGATCTAGACCAATGTAAACCCAAGGCTTCTTTCCCCTGAGCATGCCGGCCACCTGAAGCACATAGTCAACAAACTCAAACGTGCTGAGGACAACAAAATTCCGAAACCAAATAAAACCAAAGCACAGAAAAGAGTGGCTTCTGGCGGCTGCTGACAGGACATGACACTAATAAAATAAAAGTAAAATACTTTGTGTAATTTGATTGCATTTTCAATTTTCAAATTTCTGCTATTAAGTTTTGCTCCTTTGTATTTTTCAGTAATTTTTTTAAATGAAAATATGCCCTATAAACACATGTTGTTATTATTATTAGCAAAATATTGTGTATCCCTTCCAGTAATGTGTACATAAAATGCAACTGACTGCCAAAAGCTCTATATTGGAATACCCAGCACAGTTAGTGTAACATGAAAAAGCAGCAGCAGCACCAGCAGCAGGGTCTCCTGTTTTGATCTGTGTGTCTCCGCTCACAAGACTGAGGCTGCCTATTAAGCTCTGTGCGAGGCTGAGGGAAACAACTGTTGTCGTGCCACTCTGGTTTGTACATCTGTCCCCTGGAGGAAGACTGCCTGGCTGAGATTTATTTGAATGCCAATATTGGAGGAGCTCATTTTATTCCAGTTAGGATCTTTCAACCACAATCAATTTGGTATGTCACCATAAGTAATGGGGGTCGTGCAACGCTGTGAGGAGGACTGCTGTACACACCGTTGACAGTGCACACTCAGTAGCACAGTGCTAGCCAGTGCAGACGCTTTGCATTTTAAATGTGTGGATGTGAAAATTCTGCCTTTGGACAATCATTTTTTATAACTGTGTGGAGACTGGAGCCTTAATATTTACATAGTTGTGTGTAATTACATTAAACTTACATTAACTAAAGGCCATGGTATGGTGTGTGTGCATCTGCAAAGCAGCTTGTTTGGCTAGTCACCTGATTTGTCACAGATTGCTTGTGGGGCCAAACCCTGACAAGGGAGCTGTTGAGTTGTATCAGTGATATACAGTCATTCCCTCTCTCCCTGTCTCTCACTCCCATGTGCTCATTTTCTGCTCTTTTTCTCCCCTCCTCTTCCTCAATGTATGCTCTCTTTTTCTTTCTCTTTCTCTCCCACTTTCACACTGACAGATTAACAAAAGGGCAAAAAGAGTAAACAAATCTTGGATCACTTCTACAAATGCAACATTACAAAACAGTTAAAGCTAATAATTGAAGTACTAACTCTTGTGCTTCTGGCTGTCAGTACTTTCTGGTTTGTATTTTTCCGTTATGTTTATGCCACCATTGTGCCTGCTTAACAGGTACAACGCCAGCTCAGGATAGACTGTAGCCTAACCCAGGTACCAGATGTTATACATAATACTGAACAGCAGTTCTGGTGAGGCAGCAATATTGAAAATCGATTTGGGTCATTTAAGTGTTCTTTCCCATCCCACCTTCAGACACACCCCCTTCACAGACATGTTTTAGTGTTTATCTGTGTCAGTCTATTAATCACCACCCCACACTTCTTCATAGAGAGGTCCTAGAATCATTCAACCCCCACTATAAAAACTCATTTCCTCATTGGAAAGCAATTTCCCAATTACTAAACCTTATATCAATTTTTTTAATATTCTCTCTGGTTTCATTTGATTTTGCACCTGTTCTGTTTCTGATTGAACTCTATTGTATTTTTTGGTGGCAAGAGACTTCAATTGTGGCTGTAACTCTCAAAACACAGAAAAAAGCACATCTCACTTGTTAGTGCTTCTATGGGAATATAGTATATATATATATGTCAGATCTAAATCTACAGAATTTCCCAAAATCATTTTTTGTCTGTTCTGCATTAAACATGGATACCTAAAGCTTGTAAAACATTCATGTTTTATCTGAAGCTTGTAACAGATATTGACATATACTGCAATATAGCATTTATAAAGTGATTATTCCGGTAAAGTGTGCTGGCATACAGCTTCCACTGTTTACCATTTGACAGAAACCCACTAGCCATGCTGCTGCTTATATCCACAGTGACATATCTGAGACTCCCAAAGGGCCTAGAGTGATATTTTCAGTCCCACCAGTCAGAAAACAAAATGTAATTACTTGCTTCCATGTTCATTTTCTAATTCTGCTGGTTGTTAATCTGACATATTCAGATTTTAATCCCATGCCTGAAGGCCGTACCAATGGGAGGACTTGTCTTGCTATGTCTGCCTAGATATATTGCAGAATTTGTTTTATTTGGGTCATTTTTGTTATGCATTTCAATAGGTTAAGAATTTGTTTCCCACTAATTTTTCAATAAAGAAGACTAGTACTGCCATATTACTATAAACACTAAAGACAAAAAACGGTTGAAAAAAAAAAATATATATATACAACTCGTTCTCTTCCCAAATATCATTAGCTGATCCTTAGATCTAGAAGTTCCTGATGTTTCCCTTCTGTATTTTTGTGCTTGTTTGCTACCAGTCCTCCTCTAAACCTACTATATTCATACTCCCCGCCTCTCTCACTATGGATGAGGAGCTTCAGCATCTCTAAGAGTGGTAGCAGAGCAAGAGTGAAAACAACAACAACGGTAATTGGGTAGGCTGGGTAGAAGAAACAGTTCAATGTATCAGTTCCCGCCAGCATTTCACTGGTGCCAGCTCATGCACCCAGCAGAGCTTCCAATAAATTGTCTGAAGGGGGTTTCTCGAGTTGTTTACATCTCTTTACCAAATGAGTGGGGGCTCCCAATACACTTTTCTTTATATTTTACTCACCTCTTGAGACTGCTTGGCTTTGCTTCCTCCGAGGTGGCTTTTATCATCTCACTTTTCACTGGAAGAGCTTTAGAGTGGGCTACCACTGTGTGGGAACAAGGCTCAAAGTCAGACTGAGATTATGAACCGTTTATCTCTCTTTTAACTCTGTTTTTGATCACTCCCCTTGAAGGAGGGAGGAAAGAGTTCACAATCTACAGATGACTGTTGCCACCAGCAAATGCTTCTCATCTTATGTTCCCTGAAGTGGTCTCTTACTCTGGATTGAGGCCAAATGCACATTTTAATAAGCAAAATGCACATAATTACCAGATGGAGCACCCTGGTTTCTCATTCATTCATTAGTGATGTTATATATTATTATTCTGTTTTCATAATTTACTAGATGATATCCAGTCAACCATTTTACTGGAACATGTACATACCCCGTCAAATAGGAACTAACTAAGTCCTTTTCAGCCTCTTTTCAAACAAAGTAGTCTGCATTCCATCAAAGCGTCATCTCATTGCTTGGGTGTGGTGAGTCTAAAAACAGTTCAAACGGATAAGCAGAAGGTGGAGGCAATGCATTATTGATAAGAACCCAAGATGGTGAAGTAGTTTCAGTCATTCATATGTCTAGTTTAAATGTATAGGCATTTCATTTGGGTTGAATTGTACAGTACAAAGCTTAACCTAAAACTAACCCTAACAGGGTCACCTGCCTGTATAAGGGAAATGTATTTACAAGCTCCAGGAAGACGTTTTGTCAAGGTTCAGTGAGTATGAGGATTCTCCCTCAGACCTGGGGATCACCCTTCCCCCCTCCCACTATTGTGGCTCCCATTCAGTAGGAGCTCGATGGTGATATCAGACAAGCCCAACCCATTCCTGACAGCTGTCCCCCTAATAAGACCTATGTGTTCCTGTCTTGCTGGGGTAGATTAATAACCTGGACCAACACCTCACTGACTTCAGGTCACTGATTAAACAAGTGTTATCCAAGCATTTTTGACAAAGGTGAAAACAGTCGCATGATTGTAATAATGTTAGAAGGATATATCACCGACAAAAGAGCTATCTGGTTTTTAAAAATAATTACGAGATTATGATTATAATCAGTATATACTAATACTTGACAAAATAGAAATTACAGTATATTACATATTGCTTTTCACATTTTGTGTTAAATTAAATGTAAAAGTTTTGGTCTAAACTAAAATGTCAAGCGATTAAATCAGTGTCTATGGACCATCTGTTACAATAAGCAAGGAGAGTGGGCCCATTTCCTAGCTTTGGCAGAATACACTTCGAATTCTCTACACACTTGTTCAACAGAGCTCACTCCCTTTGAGTGTGAGTTGCTCTATCAGCTTCTCCGGTTCCCATGGAGCCCTGACAAGCTTTAAGCTCCTGTGTTTGACAGCTGGTTCTGGAGGAGTGAGTGGGTCTGTGAGGCAACTTACAGTGTCAGAATCTCCAGGCTCCAGGATCTCCATTTCTGCTTGTGTTGTCAGAAACTGAGCTCCTACTGCATGGGGCCCTTGACGGTCCTCTGATGAATCAACTGAGGTACAGACCAGAACTTCCATATCATTACCATATATTTTTCATCTCTGGCTCTCTGGGATAGTGACATAGTGTCCCATCCCAGATAACACACAAATAATCCCTCAGAGTGAACATACTAAAGTGTGCTAAGTTGTTGTCTTTTTTACCTCCTCAAATGCCAACTGAGGTCATTTTATTAAGCTTTTCCACAGTGTTACATAATCACTTGGTTTGGCTTGGTCACAAGATCATCCCAGGTAGTGCATCATGTTCCCCACTTCCTCATTAACATTAGATTGTTAGCTGTATTTTCCTTCTTATTATTATATATGACATTTCTGATTGCCCACTATATTTTATGCATCTCTAAAAACTGTGAAGAAAGCACATAAACATTACTGCTGATGCATTTTACTGCTGCTAATGCCCTTCCAATAGTAGGGTTAACTCCCTGACCACTAGGACACCAGCTACCCCTAATTAACAAACATCAATTAAATGCAGTTTTTACTCATGTAATTAGAAAAGTGGATCCTAATGTAATTACATATATTGCCATGAGTAAAACTGAAGCTGATAGTCAGGTGTACTTACCCAAAATGCACTACTGTAATCAAAGTGTGACAATAAGTACAGTCCAAGTAGTTGTTGCATTGTTGCATGTTTTAATATATTATTACCATATTTAAATGCATTGACTGAAAGAGGCGGAACATTTTTGAACGCTTTTAAACATCTGGAGGCACAGGAGCTGCAGATAGCTGGTAGAGTGAAAGAGTCGAGGCCCTGATAAGCAATACTGAGTTCCATCTGAGGACGTCTTGGCTCCTTGTCTTGTCACAGATTACCAATCTTTGCTGAACTGGGCATGGAGAACATTTTGCCCATTCAGATGTTCTTTTACTGCCGTGCTCACTGACACCCCCAGACACCCCCTCATTACACTTTTTCAAGTAGTTTTCTATCGCATTTATATCGGACCTAAAATATACACTAATTGCATTTTTTGTACCAGGTCTATGCATTGCTGAAAATTTCATTGTATATTTGCTTCTGGGTCTTGCTGATTTCTGAATTGTATTTCTGGGTTTGGCCATGTCCTATTGGATTCAGTTGATCCTATTAAATTACTGCTACCTATGTCTATGTTGTCTGACTCCCATCATTATACTCCTCAGGATCTAATTCAATAAAAGTGAGACCAGTTCAATTACTGATGCTATTATCAAAGCAGCAAGAAGATCTTATTATGGTGTGAAGATTGATTGCTCCCCACAAACCTCTCCCCCTCTATCATACTTTAAAAAACCTTTTATGCATGTCATTTTTCATTCTTTGTGCATTGTTTTGAAGGAATCGTATTATATCTCATATTGTGAAAAACACAAGCCCTACTAGTTCTTATCCTAGTCGCCACATTGGCTTAACACTTGGATAGTTAGAGAGGGTTGACTGCCTAAAGGATGGCATGTAAGCTGTGGCAGTTCCTCCAGATAACTTTTCCCCATTTCATGTCTGAAAACCCAAGGTGCCACAGAAGATTGCGGCCGATTACGCTGTGTTTTCTCGGTTGAGAGAGAGTTACTTCTGCTGAAAATCTTAAACTGCTCTCCTAGAGAAAGGTAAAGCAAAGCACAAGATGAAAGTTTTAAGACAGGGAATATATGTTCAAGTTGTATCTAATTTAATTTCAGGTTATATTACCTGATTGAGATAATGAATTTTAAAAATGATTAGAAATGAAATGATTATTGTTTTTCTTTTGTTCTGGAATAGGGTACAATAATGGCTACATTTATCTTTATGTTGTCAAGTAGCTTTGGTGTGTTTGATGTATTTGATTGTTATGGGCACAAATATTAAGCTTTTATGTTGGTAACTCTAATTTGACAGTGCATCTCTGAAAAATAATTTGCGACCAGAATTCATAACACCGTTTTTGTCTTTTGTCACCGTTATGCTCCACATAAAAACAGACCCTATCTGCAAATGATGGCATTTTGGCATGTGTCTTACTGCTAATCATTGTCAGAGATGTTAGCTCAGGTTTCCATCTTCAAATTCTCAGCCCACTTGATCCATGCTTTCTTGGAAGAGCAGCGAGTGTGTCCAGTGGTGTGTGGCTATCTGTAGTCATTCTTGAAGGCCAGAGTCACACATACAGATTGATTGTGGATAGTGCTATCGTCTCCATCCATCTAGAACTCAGGGGAAATCACAGCTTGTTCTATCAATCAGAGTGAGAAACTGTTTCAACTTGTTCTGGCCCTCAGTGGTATTTTAGGTCAGATTTTTCACCAGCTTGCCATCAACACAGAGATATTGGGTGGGGAGGAAGAAAAGTTAACTGTATGGCAAAGTCTGTAATCTCAGACTTTTCCTCTGCCCTGACGAAATAACTTTTTAAATAATGCATTCTTACTGCTGGTCTAAGCATCTGTTGTATGTTTCATTGGACAAACAAGTGATTAGCAACATGGTAAAAGTTGTTGTTGTTGTCAATAAACCTTTTATCTACATTTTTATCATATTTAATTTATGTAATTATTTTGGAGCATAATTTCATATTTTATCTATTCTTTATTTTGTATCAAAATGTAATGATAAATGATCTGGTATAGGTAGCACTGTGCGAGGGCAGGGGTCATTCTTTGTGGAATTGTCATATTATCTGCATTTCTGCGTGGGTTTATACGAGGAGCTCAGGTTTTCTCCCACAGTTTAAAGACCTGCACATTAGGTGAATTAGAGCTGCTAAATTGTCCCTAGGTGGGTGTGTGTTTGTGTGCCTCCTCTGTGAAGGACTGGCAACCTGTCCAGGTTGTTTTTCCTTTTGCCCCATTATCAGGTGGGATAGAACAACTGCTACAAATAAACAGATCAATTTCTGATTCTCCCCTTAATTATAATTTGGTTAATCAATAATTATATAAACAAAGACTAAGGCTAGGTACTGGGCAGTGTGTTTTCTACCCCTCTTCTTTGTCAAAATTCAGATTTTTCAGGGATGATTATGTTCCCAGTGTGATCAGAAGGGTTTATAATTTCAGTATTTATGTTTTCTTTGAATATATTGTGTATAACTTAGTAGTTAAAGTTTGTCTGGCACATTCCACTGATTCAAAGGAGTGAGGAATTGTTTCACAACCTCTCATCCGGAGTGCAATACACCTGGTCTCAAAAACCCCACAATCATTTGTTTCACCCTTCACAGTCTTTTAGCACTTGTTGGAATAAAAGGAGGTTTCACATCTCAAAAAAAAAAAGGCACAGTTTTAGTGTTTGAAATTCTTTCTTTTGACAGTGTTCTTGCCTTAGCAGACAGGAACAGTTTGCTCCAGCGAGATCCTAGAGCAAAGACCAAAGGCAGACAAGACCAGTGACTACAAGCCCAATAACACTGCAGATGTAGAAGGCTTCTGGAGGATGCATTAAGAGGCAATTAGGCTATGCTACTCAATGCTCTAA
This sequence comes from Rhabdalestes septentrionalis, assembly GCA_037832545.1. Classification (NCBI taxonomy): domain Eukaryota; kingdom Metazoa; phylum Chordata; class Actinopteri; order Characiformes; family Alestidae; genus Rhabdalestes; species Rhabdalestes septentrionalis. Next base: position 7,335,772 of record JBBMFX010000134.1, on the reverse strand, counting down.
TAGGTTTTTTTTACTTTTTCTCCCAGCCGTTACTGAAATCCAGTTTAATGACAGGAAATAACTCAGTGGGGTTTTATGAGCCGCCTACATGCTCTTTGATGCATAAACACAATGTAACAGTGGAAGCCTGATTACAGGAAAATACATCACATCCAAGACTGAAGAGAAATTGTTGCTCCTCCATGACTAATACTGTGAGTGGGGCTCTGCTAACAAAGACTACTGCTGCCAAGTGCAATGGATGCCAGTAATCCAGGTTCTGATTGCAAAAATAGATTAATGCACTCAGTGCAAAATGAAAACAGTGTTTTTTCTACATTGCAGTGTTTGAAGAGAAAATGCATGTTTGATCAAATGCACTTTTTTCTGTTTTTGGTAAGAGTAAAACAAGAATGGACAGAGTGTGGCAGGAACATCCCTACAGACCCCATTATGAAGCAGCAAGTACTTTTCATACTAGTTCCATGTCTGAGGCAAGCATGGTGGAATTACAACATTCTGTGAAAACACATGGCTGCCTGGTTGTACTGCTACTGTCAGACTCAAATCTAGGCAGACACCAAAAAAGGATTTCCATGGTTTGGCTTACAAATTAGGGTATGCTTAGTAGTAAGTACTTTACACTAAACTACAGTTCCAACTGAAATCAAAGGTATTCTTTGTGAATTTTTCCTAAGCTTCTACTCTTCTTAGAATGCTTTAAAGTGGATTTTGGAACATTGCTTTTCCACTTTCTTTTAAATCTTCACTTCTATGGCATTTTGAATGTTCAGGCATGTATTTTCTTTTTTTTCTATTTTATTGATTTAATTTATTTCTCTATTCCAGTAAAGCACAATCGCTTTTGTGCTATATGAATAAACCTGACTTGACTTTACTGCTGTCACGAGTCTCCGCTCTCTTCTGGCATTGAAGGTAGGCAGTAGGCACATACCCAAACTTCTATTTTGTGATTCTTCTTTAATAATGCCAAAACCAAGAAACATGAATGAGGGCCAAACAGAACATAAGCACAGGATACAGGAGACCTCAAGAATGACAGTGGACCAATAACCCAGCTCCACAACTAACCAACTTAAAAACATAAACCCCATTCTCCACAAACTAATGAACAAACTCTAACTTATAATTTAATCAAAGCACAGCTGTAACTAATAAGCCTGAAAACCCATCACCAATTCATAATAAAAGCCCCCAAATCAAAACTTAACTCTGGCAGCCTCTAGCGGTCGCATACTTACGCATGACAGCATCCCATCCTTTAGGGTGTGACCCTGGAAACATAAGCACAGGATACAGGAGAGAGGAACAACACTCCTCAAGAATGATGGTGGACTGACAACCCAGGTCCACCACTAACCAACTTCAAACACATAAACCCCACTCTTCATGAACCAATAAACAAAATCAAACAAAGCACATCTGTAACTAATAAACCCAAAAACAAACTCAAACTCTTATTTTAACAAAGCACAACTGTAACTAATAAAAAACATTACCAATTCATAATAATAGCCCCTAAACCAAAACTTGACAATCGTTACACTAATAAGGCAAACAAATATGGGACATTATGATTAAATATATAATCATAATGTCCATTAAATAACCAAGCTTAAAATAATTTCTATCACAATCCTGCAATTTAATCAAATATTGTTCACTTCATGTATGTCAGTGTTTACTATGTTTTTTTTTCTCCCATGAAACTTCTTGTCATCTGCTACTTATTTTCTGGCACCGATGCCCCAGACTCTGGGGTTAAACCTTAATAGCTTAAAGGTTTGAGGCCAACAGTAAAGAGTGCAAGTCTGAGAGGCAAGAATGAGGCATGCATGAGAAATAATATCCTGAATAGGCACCATGGGTCCAAGAATATATCTGGCCAGCTGTATTCTGACATGCAGAAATTCAAACTTGAACTGTACACTGAACTCAAATTACAGCAGGCAGACAGTAAACTCAAATAGAGTCATTTGTATATGGCTGACAGCAAGTTCCTAAGGCTCAGGACTAGGCATGGGCCGGTATAAGATTCTGACGGTATGGTAACCTTGGATAAAAATATCACGGTATCACGGTATTGTAATT
>JBBMFX010000134.1:7311935-7332093 GCA_037832545.1 Rhabdalestes septentrionalis | reverse complement strand
ACATATAGAACATTTTGTAACATTGAACATCAGGCAAACTAAATAAAATAAATAATTGAATCTTCTTAATTTAATTACATTGCAGTCACTTGTGTATAACTATAATCAAAATAAAGAAACAAATACATTTTTCAAAATCAAATCCTTCCTTTGACGACACAAACACTGCACATATCGTAGGAACGGTATAACTTTTTTCTTGCAGATTTGAAACCGTGACTGTTTAAAACCGCGGTATACCTTGAAACCGGTTATCGTCCCATGTCTACTCAGGACTAGCTCTGGTATCTTAAGACATTTAAAATAAGACTTATGATATGTACTGGCAGAGCTGAATTTTCATGGCTAATCTTGTATAAAATGTTTCCTCTAATGACAAAGCATAATTTTGAATTAAAGGTATCTGATGATGTAAAGGTGATGTAAACCTTGTAAATGTTTTTCAGAATGTACCCATCTGCTTTCATTATGTGGTAGGCCTTCAGAAAACCTGAACATCGTGATATTCTAACTTTTTGGATAACTTTGGGTGTCTAAAAATTGGATATTGTTGCTTGAATTTTGAGGATGAAAACCAACTGTTACATTTTAAATTTGATCACATAAAAAATGCAACACTCAATAAATTGTATTTAAATATTTGATTGTATGCCATCAAAGGCACCCCATGTCCCACATCTATCAGCCATAAAGTTGTCCTCTTAATACCCTGGCAGAATGTATGAATTTATCCCTATTTATACCCCATACCCCACACAGTGTATTGCCCCCTTGAACATCAATGACAGTCTTTTTTGGTAGTTGTGGGTGAGGCTTAGTAAAGCTGCCCATTCTTCCTGGTAAAAATCCTAAAATTCCTATAAATTGTTCGGCTGTCTTACAACTACTGCATGTCTGAGGTCCCCCAGAGTGGCTCAATGATATTTAGGTCAGGAGACTGAGATGGCCACTCCAAAACCTTCAGTCTATAGCTGTAACCAATGACAGGGTCGGGGTTGGGGACTGTGAAGTTTGGCGGCCAGTAGAGGCCGTACTTTTTTAGTTTTGCTTTTAGGTTTTGTTTTGGGGACTTGTATCATGGAAGGTATGGGTTGTTTAAAATTTTTAGTAACATCTGTGTTGAGTTGTGTCTTTGTGTTTTGACAGGTGTGCCAGAGCTCAGTCACCGCTGATTAAGAGCTTTCAGTCACCGCAGCCGCACTCCAGCATCCCATGCCATCACTGAGACAACTCCTGATACCCGTCCCAGCACCGAGATGACTACTGCCGAGTAGCCAAGCAGTCAAGCCCGTTAGCCCATTTAGAGGGGCCTGTAGCCGCAGAGGGCCCTGTAGTAGGCCAGGAGTGCAGGTTGTCCAGCTGAAAGAGTTACTTGTTGCCACAAAGTGTCCTTTTGCAGCCACAGATGGGCCTTTGGCAAACACAGATTGTGTTTCCTGTATTTCATCTGTAATTATTTGTGGGTTTTCCTTTGCATTCCAAACAATTTTCCTGGCAGTTCTGGCTGAAATTTTAGTTGGGGGTTTTGGTTCAACAGAACTCCTCATTTTCCATTTCTTAATTATATTTTGAACACTGCTAATTAGCATTCTCAAATCCTTTGATATTTCCTAATATCCCATTCCTGTTTCCTGCAATTCTTTTGCTTTTTCCATGACTTCCATGAATCCAAAAAACATCAGTACAGCACTGGATGAAATATGCAAGGGTCTGTCAGGAGTCCAGAAACTCATTAACCTTTTTTACATACCCACTAATACAAGCAAAGAGGTCACTGGTGAAGGTGGTTACCTTTAATAGCCATTCAAATCTGTTTGTGTCAAGTTGTGTGCATGGTATCAGGCCAAATTACCAGGGTATGTACAATTTTAATCAGGGTAATTTGGGTAGTTTATGTTGTGATTATGATTTTAATAGAGTCTAATAGTGTCTACTTAAATAGACAATAAATTGCTTCAGCCATCCATAACCATGAGTGAAAAGTTTTAGTGTTATCATTCATATTCTCTAAAAAAAGTTTAAGGTTTGTAAACTTATGAGCATAACTGTATATATAGTTTAGCGGTTAAGCTCCACTCATTCACAGGGGGCAAGTAGACAAGGACACGTAGACAAGGACAATTTCAATTATTGAATGAAGTTCAATACAGGGCAGTCATTTACATATTTCAGTCATAAAGTTGCATTAAATAAAACCACCCTTTCTATTCTAAGGCATAATAAGGTTGGAAAATAATCAGTACCTAATTCATAGTCCCGTGAAAACGTTTACCTCTTTCTCATCCTAGGCCAAGACCATGTTGAACAAGCTGTACATCTTAACAACGTGAATTCAATACAGCTGTGCTCCTTAATCAAGGCCAACGGCCTTCAGTATTGTTTCTTAAGCTCTTCTGCTTAATCTTGTCACTGAAGAAAAGATTATACCTGTTAAGAGGAGCAAAATGTTAATTTCCAATCAGAATTACTTAATTACCTCAGCCAAGCATTCAGACTGTAAGCTTTTTGGGCAGTTAGACTTGGACACAGCTGATAGTCTCCTTTGTGGACTGAGTAAATTATAATGAAAAAGGGATCGATGCAAATGAAAGTGCAAGCCCTAAACATGTTATTGAATTCTATTAGCACTGCAAAATTGCTTCCAGGGCACTGAATATTGAACTTCCTTCACCATGCAGAGCCAGCATCGCAGATTCTACAGGTGAGCATGATATTCTGAACAATAATGTTAATTCTACACATATAGAAGCTATCCACTCTTTAATAGGAACAGCTACTGTCAGTTCTGTATTTGCTGTTATATTTTCCCCTCTAGACTTTTCTATCATCTTTTCTATCAAGATTTTATTTCATGATGTCAGGGTTTATTGCAGGAAGGGCATTTTGGTTCCTTTTCATTACAAAATGACAGCATCAAAATGGGTTCTTCAAAGTAATGCCAGAGAAGAGTAACATGCACTTTCATAACAAACCTTTCTATAGATAGTTCTTTAAAGAATCATTTTTGTAAATTAGATGTGTGAGCAGGACAAGCCATGACAAAGGACCTCCAAATAATATAATGGTTCTGTGGCAGTTAATGCACAAGACGTCTGAAGGTGTGCTGTGACATTTGGCACCAGGGTGTTATCAACATATGCTGTAAGTTGTGAGGCTGGATTTCAGTGGCCACATATAATAAAATCCTGTAAATCCACAGATTGAGACCTGGGAAAATTAGAGAATATCAACAAATTAAACCCATGTTCCTCAACCCAACCCAAAAACTCCTGCTGAAAAAGATCACTGACTTTAGGGAATTCCACTCCCATGAAGGTGTGTACTTGCTCTGCAGCAGTGCTTGGGTAGGGGACATGTGTCAATGTAACACCCATTCTTCCCACAGTGCATCCAAGTGCATATGCGCTGGCACCTGGTTATCCACATGATGTAAAAAACGTGAATCATCAAGCTAACCACATTCCTCTATTGAGCCATGATCCAATTTTGATGCTCATGTACATATTGTAGGCACTTTTGGTGGTGACAAGCATTAGTATATGGGCACTCTGAGTGGTCGCTGGCTACACAGCCAAATATGCAGGAACCTGTGATGAAATGTGTTGTTCTGATGACTTTCTAACTTGGCCAGCATTAACTTGTTCAACGATTTCTACTTCTGTAAAACTGAATAAGACTGGCTAACCTTTGCTCCTCACATGCTTTAATGAGCTGTGGCGACCCATGACCCTTTCATTGGTTCAACCTCCTTGGCAGGTACTGGCCACTGCATCAGGGGAACAACCCTTAAGACCTGCCGTTTTAGGGATGCTCTGACCCAGTCATCTAGCCATTACAACTTGACCCTTGTCCCCCTCTTTTTCTGCTACCAACCTACCATATCAACTCATAGAACTGAATGTTTATTTCCTGCCCTATATATTCCAAACCTTGGCAGATGATATAACTAATGGATAAAATGTATTCACTTGACCTTTTGGTGGTTTAAAAGTTGTGGATGACCATTGTTTCATTCCAGCCAGTTCACATAAGGATCCAACCCGCATCATTCATGGCAGAGGTGGAAAGATTACTCCAGTGACTCTGAGAGAGAGCACGCAGTGGCACTTTTAAATGAAAACAAACCAAAAATGATAGGAAAAGGGGTATTAAAAAGAAAATAAGAAAAAAAGGAAAGAAAGGTGGAAAAGAATAGAAGAAACAAGAACATCTGGAACCTAAGAAATCAGTTTGGCCAAACTGGAGAAAGAGTGAATGCAAGAGACCGAAAGGGGAAAATAAGAATTAAATGAGTGGAAAGTAAACTAGAGGAAGAAATCATGGGAAAGGATGAAGTGAAGGAATGAGGGAGCAAGGCAACAAAGGACAAAGCGAGAGACAGTAAAAAAGGCATACGGAAGTAGAGAAAACGAAACTTTAAATAAATAAAGGTTAAAAAAAAATGTGGGTACCTGGAGAAAAACAGTTAAGGGGTGAGTGAAGTAAGGAGGAATGACAAGTGAGAGAATCTTACTTAAGAGTAGAGCAGAAAAGAAAAGAGTAGTGTGCTTGGATGAGGTGTGAGAAGTTGGTGCTGTGGATGAGTCAGAGAGGTACTGCTGGGCTAACATGCTGATAGGAACGTGCCGCGCGGAGACGTGGAATGTGTTGTGTACCCTGAAGTAGGAAGGGAGCTGCAGGGTAAAAGCCACAGGATTAACACGTCAAATAACTTTAAAATGTTCAATGAACTGGGGTGCCAACTTTTGATCTACGACTGAGAGCAGGAGGTCTTTTAGCCACACCCACTGGCCTCCCAGAAAGGGTGGTCCTAACTGCCAGGGCCGACTGGCTTGAAGCTGTTGTCATGGCACTTAAGCAGAGTGCAGAAGAACACTGGGAAAACCTGAAGAAAACTCTCATGCTTAGAAATAACTAGAGGGATAGCTAACACAGAGGCTAGTTGAAATAATGACTGCGCCCCTATGCATGCTGGAGCAAGGGTTTAAATAGTGATGCAGAAAATGTCAGATTACATGTGGATGCAATAAGGTGGGTTAAGATAATGAAAAGGGTGGAAAAGTGCCTGCCCAAGGCAGAGCCTGGCCCAATACTACCAAGAATGTGATATGTAACTAGGCTTATCTATCCAGGAATATGTTCCATCTTGAACTGTCAATATCTATTGTGAATTTGCTCCGACTGTGTTTCAGACTGGCAAACCCCCAGGATGTCCATACTTCTAGTTTGACTTCCTCAGATTTTCTTTTAAGTTGTATTTCCAGCATGTACCTCCAGATTGTTCTGAATTAAACAGCTTATTGGCATTTCATAAGGCAAGCTGCCCCTTGGGGCTCTGTACGAGTGCAGGGGCAGTATTAGTACATATGCCTTTATAACATTTGTTCATTGTTAATCAAGGATTCATTAGGAAAAAAACAAAAAAAACCCAAAAAACTAATTATAGATTTTAATTAGAATCTTTGTTTGTGGAATGCTTATTTGTTATCAGTAAGTCCATCCTGTCATGCATAATTTTTTTGCTTGCTTCTCCTTGACTTGAATTGTTTACTACTATAGTAGTGACTGTAGTGGCTGAAATGTATAAAATTGATTCTAATACCTCTTTGCACTCAGGGAGTTTTATGGCACTGGCATTTAGTCTGAACAATTCAGACAGTTTTCTGTCTTCTCTTTGTTCCATTCTTTTTTTGTCAGATATTTTGTCAGAATTGGCATCGAGTACATAGGTGGTGGGGACACGAACACTTCAGGAGTTTAAAACACACATGGACATGTGATTAATAATCAAAATGCTGTATTTGGAAATAGCACCTTATGTTATGACTTTACAAAATGCAGTAGAAATGCCTTGACTAGTACGGTTGTCTAGAAATCAACTGCCCATGCAGGCTTTACCCAGGTGGTGGCTGGTCATTGTTGTCCAGCTCTCTATTACAGAAAGTATTAACTATATAATTGCCAGTGTTTGATATTTCTGTCCTTTTGTCAGCCCTTCTAGATTCCGGGTTGGATAGTAGCTTCATGTTCCAATCCTTGGTGTCGTCTATATCCAAGCCTGTGGTTCTCTAACTCACCCTGTTATTATTAATGTCCTGGATGATAACCTGGTCAGGGTTGCCCCCTTTACCCAAATCAGTTTCCTCTCAGCACTGAGAAACTGTTCTATTCCTAATTTTTCCCCAATTTCAAGGCCAGTTGATGTTAGGTTTGCCTTGGCTATGATTAAAAAACCCAGCAGTAGACTGGCACTCTAACTGAATTACGTCCTGATTCCCCCTGTTCTTACAGTCCGGTTACACTTTAACAGTACCTTTTCATGCCTCTTCCACAGAAACCTCAAACATTAATCTGGCTATAAATATCCCCCCTGAATACTCTGTGCAAGCTTAGTTTTTAAATCCCACAAGGTAACCCATTGCCTGTCTGGAGTGACCCCCCTCAGTCATGGATCACAAATACCTCCTGCAAGTGTATCACACTACTTTGGTTAGCCAGCAATAAACTGAAGAACAGACACGCCAGGATTGCCATTACCCTTGGAGGACCCCCCAGTGGTCTTACATCAGCAACACAGGAAGACTTTAGGTCATAACCAGCTTACAGTCCAGCTTACGGTCCCTACCTTCATTTTCCCATTTTCCTTTCATATGTTCCTCCTATCCATATCTCCATTCGTCCATGTATTTCTCTTCTACAAACTGATTTGACTCAAGTTACCATTTTTCATAAATGTTTAGATTTTTAGTTGAATTGTGTGAATATGTTTAACAGTTTAATTTTCAAAATCAGTGTTTCACATTATCTTTATCCAGCGGCATTTATTTTAGACAATGTTAACACCGCTGATTTTGTAATATAGTGACACAATATTATGAAAATGACTGGAACATTTACATAGTTGTGTAAATTGTGAATGATATCGAACCATAAATCTTGTTTCCCACATGAACTAAGATTCAATATCAAATAAAGGTAATTCCCAGACACAGATCAAATAAAAATCTTTGTAAATTTGAAAATAAAAATGTTAATTTAAATTTTTGTTTGTAAAATATTTCTCTGGCTGTTAAAAAGTATTCATCCTTTCAAATCATATTTAAAGTCAAAATTACTGGGAATGTGGAAATTTTTGGAAAACTTATTTTCCTATTGTTCCTATTCCTGTTGTTATGGACTAGAGACTCACAGCTACTCTTTTTGACTCTTAATTGTACCAAGTGCTTTAGCCCTAGATGGCCAATTTGTTGTAATGTTCATTCATGACAGTCTTCTTTTGTCAGTTATCTTGATGGAGACTCTCTTTTTCTTTCCCTACAGTTCGACCAGAGGAGGGGCTCCCCTCTTAAGTCTTGTTTCCTCCCAAAGGTTCTTCCTCCCACTTAGGGCGTTTTTCCTTGCCTCAGTCGCCTTGGACTTCTTCACTAGTGTCTCAGACCTGGACTCTGTAAAGCTACTTTGTGACAACTTGGTTGTAAAAAGCACTATTTAAATAAAATTTAATTTAATTTAATTAATGATTCCCTACCTATCATTTCACTTCGAAATATATCATGATCAGGAAGAAAAATGTGTTTTATCAGAATTCATCAGAAGGAAATTTGCATGGAATCATTAGCAACTGAGGAGAATCGCTTGTAACACTGGGTAAAATGCTCTCCAAAAATGATATTTATCTCTGATGATTTTGTGACTTTGTTCCCTGTTACTGCTGCACATGTTGTTTGTTATAAGGAGCCCAGGCTGGAGTGAGGATTATGTTTCATAAACAGTGTGACTGTTCCTTTGTTGGTGCCTTGTTTTATGCAGCAAAACTACTCGTCTGTGACAGTGGGGCCTCTGAGCAGCAGCAATAATTCAAGGAGGCACCATGAAAGTAGTGGTTGCTGCACTAGAGTGTCTTAGATGAAAATAGTGGGGATTTTAAGAGATGCTATATCTCAGCTAGCTCTGTGATGTTTTTAAAATAGTCATGCAACATGCAAAAAACAGGCTTAGCGAGATTTCACTTCAAACATCAGCAGATGCTCTCTGACATGAAAGCTTCAATCAACACGTTGATAGGAAACATATGGATTCAAGACACACAAGCTCTGAACTGAATTCGAAGTCTTTGAGTTCACAAGAAGCATGGGAGTGATATGGGGTATACTATGTACAGTTATAATGTATCTACTTACTGTATGTCCTTTCAAAGCGGTGTGTGAAATAACATGGCTGCTAAAGAAAAAGAAATTGCAATTTTCAATTAATTATTTCTTCCAGTGATTTTTGTCTGACTTGACATTCTCATCCTCTGCTGAAAAACTTCAGGCTTCTGTCTGTGAGTGCTTTTCTGTTTTTTTATGAAAATGTATTTTTTACCTTGCTTATTATTGCCTTTTGTGAAATTATGCTGTGGCTTAGATGAAGGCCCAAAGCCCTTATGAGTGCAAATAAATGACTCTGGGGGATCATCTTTATTTTGGACACCCTAAAACGTCAGTCTAAGGGCTATTGGCAAGATTAATTTTTTTTCTTTAGTGACAGCAGAGAGGTGGAGATGGCACTGCCTGCTCCCCCAGTGGGCCTGCAGTCAATGTAATAGGGCCTTGTTAAGCACAGACATGGGCTTATTGACGCGCCGAACTTTACGGCAACAGTGGAAACTGTACGATGTGATTACGCAGATCCAGATAGCAGGTTCTGGGCGAAGATATTTCTTTCTGTTTGACCTTTCCTCTATGAATGGAGGAATGATTGCCCTTAACCTGTAAAGCTTGATTTTCACGCCACCAGGCTAAACATCTGCAGCTTAACTAGTGCATCCCTTCAAATGCCTATTGAAGTCGGCCTGTAAATTGGTCAGGGTGTGTATTTCCACTCCCTCCTTTCCCTCGGTAATCAATCCCTCCTTCGCCCCGATGGCCTTCTAGTTTGGTGTAAATTAAAATAGCTGTCGGAAGCGATCCATTCGTGAAATCAACAGAGGGTTCATAATAACAGCATTTGTTCCATACATTTTTGCCCCGCCGGTGTTGCTCTGCAGTGATGAAGCACTACTGGCACTCATGAAATGTATTCAGAGAGGAATAAAAGATAAAAGGAAGAATGAGTGCTTCTTTTCACTGGGGAAATGCAGAGGCTATAATGCAATGGCACTATGGTTAAAAAAAAAACAACAACCACAATCTCAAAACAAAGGAGCTTCAAAAGCGTAGTGTGATTCAGGTGGATGACAGATATTGAGAGAGCATCTACTACAATACCTTTTAGACAGCAGTCTCTGTTTCTGGGCACCTCCCATTAAGCAAACAATTTCATTAAGAGCAGAAAAACTTTTGCTCTTTTCTGTTCATCAGTAATCCATCCAGATAGATCGAGAAAAAACTGCAGTTGAATTCCTTTAAATGTTGTGAAGACTTAGTCAAAAATATTTTTCATAATCCAAGAGGCTGCAGTGTCCACTCCCCTGCAGTTCACCCATATTTCAACTTCTTTAACAACTGTGCCATGAACATCATGCTTAAGATGTCACTTCCAAGTGAAAAAACTAATAATGGGATAAATGATAAGATTAGAGAAAGCATTATTAGTCGCACAAGTGGGAAATTTTCATTGCTATGACAGAAAGTTCACAGTACAACGTTAAGAGCAGCAAAAAATAGATTAAAAGCCATAAAACAAAACTGGATAGATAAAAAAGTACATTTTACAACTAATGCACAAAATATAGACATTTGTTTATGTACAAATGTCTAATACATATATTTTGTGAATTTCTAAACCCTTTGCTGAAGTGCAAACTTTCGTTTGCACTGAACAGGTTTTGTTATATTGTTGTACACTCAAGTTTTCATGGAAAACTGAATGAAACGTTTTGAGATAAATGAGATTAATGGAATGTGTGAATACTGTTAGTTTCAAAATATGCCTTTCACTCCCTAGTTCATACTATCCACACATGCAAATCACGCCCTAAAAAAGTGACTGCTGTCATGATGAAGCGAAAACAAAATGGTTTTCATTTATTAACCTTGCTTAGCACCACCCATTCAACTTGAAGTTATAAGAGTTGTTTCAGCCTCACCTGGTTTTTAAATGAGGCATAATTCAATGTAGTCAATATATATTGAAATTAAATACAAGAAAAGGCTGTGAAGAATTTTTTTTCTTTCTCTTGGAAGGTTAAATTAAACTTTTGTAATGAAAGGACCAATATGATTTCCATCTATTTAATCTAATCTGATATCTAAAATCTAAAGCTGAGCACACACTACCCTGGGTTCTGCGTTGAATCTAAAATACTACACCAGCTACAACATGGCCCACTTGTATGAAAAAAAGGCCTCGATCAAATAAGGATTAAGATTTAAAGATGGCGTATGAAGTTGTCACATCAAGGGCAATAGCAATGATAAGCAGAAGAACGGTTCCATTTTTTTCTCATTAAAAGATCTTGTGCTGCTGCAGAGGAATGTTGCTGAGAGCAGGCTGACAGCCCAGGGACCACGGCAGCTCTACAGCTATAGTAGAGGTGAAATATTTAATTGAACACCCCTCTCTTACTGCTCCAGCGATCACGGCTACTGCTCAAATTTAACTCGCCCTGATCATGCTTCTCTCACTCTCGTTCTATTCCAACATAGTGTGAAGGCTGAAATTTTGAAAGCTGTCATGATCTGCTCTCGCTCTCTTTCACTCTCCCGCCTCCCTTTCCCAATCTATCTTTTGCTCTCCCTCTACCTTGTCCCCCTGCGCTCTGGCTCCACTCCCTCCCTTGCTTTTTTCTCTGTCCTCTGTCTTTCTCTCTCTCTATTTTGCACTCTCTCACTCACTCTCTTTCTCTCTCTGTTTGTCTCTCTCTTTGTCAGTCTCACTCTCTCTTTGTCGCTCTCTCTTTTGCTCTCTCTCTGTCTCGGTCTCTCTCTTTTTTGCCCTGTCTCTGTCTCTCCCTCTTTTGCTCTCTCTCTTTCTCCATCTCTCTGTCTCTGTCACAGATTACCAGTCCGCCCCTGAGTGGAAGTGAATACGCGTGTAGGATAGTAACTAGTTTATGAAAGATGCTCCTGACGTGACGAATGTTTAGGCAGCTCAAAATTCCGGACAATTCTAAAACCCTGGCCGGACGCAATTTCCAGGTCTCAAAAAGAGGACATGTCTGAGGAAAAGCGGACGTCTCGTCACCTTACCTCTCTGTCGCTATTCTGTGCTCTCTCTCTCTCTCTCTCTCTCTCTCTCTCTCTCTCTCTCTCTCTCTCTCTCTCTCGTGCTGTGTCTCTCCCTCTCTTTTCCCCTTTCACTTTTTCTCTTTGTTTTTCCTCCACCACAATTGCTTTCCATCCTTTCTCACATTTTCTGTCTCCATATCTCTGTTTTTCTCTCTCTCCCTTCACTGCTTATCCCTCTCTCTTTTTTTGCACTTTTCTATCTCTCCTTGGCCACTCTTGTTCTCGTTTTTCTCTCCCTGTCTCTCGTTGTTCTTTCCTTGTTGCATCTCTCTTGCTTGATCTTTCACTTTTTCTCTTTGTTCTTCCTTGATTTCTTTCTCTCCCTCTTCAACCTTACTTGCTTTCCCACATTGTCTCCCCCACCCCCCGTGCGTGTGTAACATGGTTTGTTAATTTCTTGCATTTAAATGCTGCTCATCGTTGCAGGAGTGTTCACAGTGCATTTGCCTCTTGGCAAGTCTGGAGTGTAAGTTTTCTTTCCGTATTTCCTGTGCAGGTGAGAGTAGCTTGGAATAGGCACACTTTCTTTGGATAGGCCAAAAGGTGCACTCTGTTTGAAATGCTCCAAAGATCAAAAGGAAAAGGAAACTGAAAAAAGACAGTATCTTTGTTTCATCATCCGTAATATCCACCTCCTTATTATAATTGATTATGGCATTTCCAATCAAACTCTAGGATGGCCTGATCCAATTTGGACAATGTATAACATTATTCCTCAGCTGATAGCTAATTCACTATACCCAAGGGGGAAGTCATCAAGCAATTTTGCTGATGCATGTGCCGAAGGCTAATAAATTACCTGTAAATGGGTGTCACTTAGCCAAACGATGCCATAAATATGTCATATCCTCTAAATTGTGGACACAAACTACTGCGGGGCCCGCTTATGAGGGCAGAAACCTTTCTCATATTTCAGCTTTCTGTTCTCGGCATGATAGATGTTCCTTCAGAAGAGTGTACGTTTTTAAGAGTTTAATCAATTTCAGTAATTGGCTTTGGACAATGAAGGTTCGGTTTGTCTTTAATATCCTGTTTCTCATTCACAAGCAGAAATCATCATCACCCACTATTGACATTCCGGCAAACCCAGCACAGAGCCATATTTGTACTATACTTCTTCACAATAATGTTTGCTAACTGACAATATCAGCAGGAGTTGGCAGAAATGATGTCTGAAGTGTATTTTCTCATTTACTTTCACATGATGAATTGACTGTTGCTCATTCTTCATCAGGCCAATTTCCGGTGGAAACAAATGCCTCTGCTGTGAGCCCAGCAAAATCAAGAGCAATGCTCAGGGGCTGTGTAAAAAATGTTGTATGCTGTAATATGCAATTTCTGCTTAATTTCTTTACCTTTGTTCTTTAATCTGTGATGGATCTGCATTCTGATTAAACCTCTGCCCTGACTAATTCTGCCAGGGCTGCTGGAAGGTACAGGGAAAGGATTAAAGCGTTTTTCAGATTCAGATTCTGTGCAGTCTGTGAAGACTTCTCTGTCTAGGTTTGTATTATAGCATTAATGTAGAAAAAAGCATGGAGGAGAAAAAACAAGTTGATCCATGGGTCATGCTGGTCCGTGGGCTCGAGCGAGGTGAGAGTTCATTACCACTGACAGCTACAAAGAAGAATTTCACATTTTCTGACAAATGTCAATTGCTACCTTGTACTAATGGTGTGCGATGAATGTAATTTATCAGCTTTGTTAGGTAGAAGAAGGGCAAGATTTTAGCAACTACAATTGTTTTTAACTTGAAACACCAAAATGATTAGTTATGAAATGGCCCCAACTCTAAAATGTGATTCCATTCTTCTTCAAAGTCTGTGACTATATTTGTATTCCGTATTAATGTGTATATTAAGTTACTAACATTACTAATCACTTATAATGCCCAATGATTGTGTTTTCATGTTTATAATTATTGTAACCCTCATCATATAAAAACTCTCAAGTGAAAACTACAATCGTCATAATAATGAAAATGGTCATGATCACATTGTACACACTGGTTCCTGTCTCCACTTTTACAGTGTTTTATAGTGTAGTGTTTTCACCACAGTAAATACTAGATTTTTTTTGAAGTAGGAAGTGTAGTCGGAAGCCAAAAGCAGTACTCAATGACTCAAACAATAATAAAATTAATTTTCTAAAAAAAGCTAAAGTAAACAAACATATCAGGTCAACGGGCAACTCAAGTCCAGAATAACTTCTGCAGCCATAGCAGAACTTTGTAACCCATTTGTTTTATACTATTTTTCAATTGAGGCTCTGTTGATGTGAAATTAAAACATAAAAGTAAAAGTAAAAGATATTTAGCAAAGTACAAATATATTAGATTTTGCTTCATCACATAACAAAATGTATGGAAGTTGTTGCTATCTAATTCTATTTGATTTTAATTCTGATATTGTACCTAAGAAAAACACATTGTGTGATTCAGTTGCTGTATCACTATCAAGTAAAACAGCCTAAATGATGTCTCCAAATAATGTTGGATCAAAACAGTACTTTATTCGTCTTAATAAAACAAGTTAAACTCACAACTGGTAGCAGAGTGAAGGATTGTTTTCTGCAAATGGCGTATGCAATGCAAACACTACTCAAAATAGATGGCTGGCCTGATTCCATTTTATTTTGCCAAGATACTGTGTTATGAAAAGCTATTTCTGTATTATGAAGTCAATGAATTGTTTGAAAAAAATATATTATATTTTCCTTTCCCCAAAACTCTAGCCCAGCTCAGCTTAGTACTGCTTTAGTAACCTGTATATCTCTTTTTATGATATTCAGTATTACTGGGGATTTATTAGAGCCGCTTACGGACTCTGCAGTGCTAATAGAATCTAATGCTTTGCCACCATGACCGCTGTTGACTGGAGATGTTGACAAACGTCTTTGTAATTGAAGCTTTCAAGTGGCGCACTAGACAGCCGTCATTCGGGACATCCAGTATTCAGCCATCAATCAAAGATATAAAAAAATACATGTTAATTAGACATTTTTCCAATCTTATAAAACAAGATGTGCTCGTCTCTGATACACATCAAACTGCAGGGCTGTTAAATCTACTCGCCTGTAATGATTGCTGACAGTCGCTGACAGGATTATTATAATGCTGCTAGGAGAGGACTTCCCAAAAATAACACAGCACTTACGGAAGTAGTTATTACTATATATGAATCCCCAGCATAATCTCGCAGAACTGTCATGTCCCTTAAAAAAAAGCTAAACTTGTTTTGGCAGCGCTATTACAGAAATACATGATCTCTGATTTTCCTCATTGTCTCATTCAATGATGCTCAAGGATGGTGAGGAGGGTTGCTGTACATGACACTGCATACTTGGCCACACTATTGCATAGTATGACCGAGGTGGTGTTGAAAAAGCAGTGCATCTTAGAAACGAAGCCTCGTGGGAGTTCCAAGTCAGAGCTAGTATCATGTCCCTGAAGCGCTGAAGCCTTTGACAGTGCCGAGTACAATGCAGGCCCTATCTGGCCTGCGATTCCAGCACGTGCTTCTGCTGCTCTCCACGTATTTTCTGCCCCAAAGGCCCAAGCCAGGAATCTGCTGCCCTAAGGCAATTAGACTAGCTGTCAATGCAGCCAAAAAAAGGCTGATGCCTTTCGATGGGGAGGGAGCTGGAGTTCGAATGCTTGAGATAGAGAAACAGTTTCTGCAAAAGCGAGCAAACAAAGAAAAAGAAAGAAAAAGTACCCAAGTATTCAAAATATATCCAATTACACCAAACTCAGATTGTTTTGTTGGAATTGTAGAATGTAAAGATTTAACCTAATCTCTGTATCATCGCATTAAAGTAAGTAGTAAATATTATCGCACCCACAGTAAATTGGATGTGTTTTGCTACACTTCAAAACAGGGCAAATAACCTGTTTACTTCAGACACAGACATAATAGAGGCCAATGGGCAGTCACTGAATTCCATAATTGCATAATTACATTAAAATTGCTCTCTACCAATATAGGCCTTAGGATAAAACAGGCATGGGAGGATGTCTTGCCACATACCAATTTTATGGATATTTATTATCACATACTCTTCCTTCTTGAAAAAGTTTCTCTGTTCTCATTTCAGAAAGAAGAACAAATAAATAGATGAATAGATGTTCAGACTAAACATGTACAAATAAACAGCAGAATTTTTGATTGTATTAGACAGATGTTCAGTGTAGGCCAGTCCTTCTTGGTACCTCTGTTAGAGATTGGCCAGGCCATGGCAAAGTTCCACACCTTATTTTTAGAAAACCAATCTCTAGTTATTTGCATTGGATGTTTGGGGTCATTGTCTTGGTGCATATTCTCCCTTTTCTTAGTGAGTGAGATTAAATTAACCTCAAAAATTTCCGAGTACACTGTTCCATTTCCTTTGGTGCCATGGCATGCTATTATACTGTATTCATAGATGAGCCATGTATCATGATCCTTCATACACAGATGCAACCATTTTTTATTCTGCAAACATGACAAGCTGAATTAGTGCCAAATGTTTAGACTTCTATGCACACATCTGTATATTTGTGTACATTTCAAGAGAATATCTGTAAATAACAAAACAAAAGTGTCTGGAGACCTGTTTCTCCTCGCTGTATACATGACTTCTTTCTGGGCACTGTCACATGAATGCTGTGTTGTCCATAATCAACATTTTGAAGAGTTCATTAGTATATGTTTCATCTGTACGCATCTGTATGCATTAGTTGTGCAAAAATCGACTGAGGGGAACCTGTTTTCATGCCTACTTTGCACAGTTATATTACCATTCTAGGAGCTGTCCTCACGTGCATTAGGATTCAAAGGGCACTCATTACTGGCTGTCATTTCTTTCCGTTAATACGCACAGTCCTACTTTTTAAAGAACACATTGATTTGCAGATTCATTTTTCAAACTTCTGGCATTCCTTCCATGCATGAGCCTTCGATTAATCATCATCCTGCCCTGTAAGTAAATGCTTTTGGTGAGGAAAGACTGATGACTTCAAGTGTTCACCCCGATTTAATCATGGTATGGTACTATAATTAAAAATGGTCACCGTTGATCAATGTGGATTTGCATTTCTATTAAAAGTTGGTGGCCATGGGAATATTACAATGATTGCATTTAGGAAAATAAGTGTTCTGTCAAGCTTGAAAAAAATCCATTGGCCACCACCACCACCCTTTCGTTTTGTCTCATCCCAGCAAGTTTCAAAATAATCCTAAAGCAATCATTCAGCTTGGCAGTTTACACACACAGAGCTGGAGATTGAAAGCAGATGATCCATAAACAGCGAAAGGTTACCTAGTGAGTATTTATTCTACAGTGCTGATTATCCCCCCCTTGAATCTTAATCACCAAACCATTTTGAGTTGTTTGCCTGGCACTGTAGTGAGCCCCAGAAGACATTTTCGCTCTGAATTCTTCTCTCTCATAATATTTAGGAACAATCGTTGCTGACAGGTTGTATTAGGCAGCCCCTGGCAGGCCTAAACATGGACAACAACGATAGTTTAATATCATATTTTTAAACTTCGGTGTTCTGCGTACGAACTTCACTTGGAATCCAAACTACAAACAGAACTATTAAGTAACTTGTCATGATGCCACAAATGGCAACAAATATACATACAATTCTCCTCCAAAATGTTTTTTGTGGACTCCAAAATTAGGGGCAGTTCGTCAGAACAGATTTATCAGTCTTAAGGTCTCTGGACACTTTAAGTAAAATGATCTGATGTGAATGAAATATTGAAATTTTTTTTCCCACCCTAAAGAATAAAGAATAAATACAAAAATTGATGCATTCTATTCTACCGTTTTTTTATTTATAAAATCAACCAAACGTCATAAGTAGACCTTGTGGATGAGGTAAGGGAGTGGGGCAGTGCAACAATAATGTAGAATATGGAAACTTTGAAAAACTTTTTAGAACAGACACAGAGTGACAGCAGGCCTCTGCTACAGATGTTTGTCTAGGTTCTATGCCAGTGTTTCTGTTTTGCCAGACTATTTGCATTCTCTCATTGTGCCTCTGGCTATGTTGCTTTTCTCAGAACAGCTGCTGGTGTTCCACAGTGAAGCTCTCGATTGTACATTTCCGGGGCAAGAAAGAAAGCCCTGATCCAACTCACACAATTAACAGAAAGTAGACCAACTCCATGGCATTTCCAATATGTCTTTTGCGCAGCTCTTTTTTTTTAATTGCACAAACTCGGAAGTCCAGGCAAAATGCATTTCTTTTTACAGGGGGCGATTACTTGTATTCCAGCTGGCCTTCTCTAGGAGTCCTTTTATTATTCATACATTTTCCATTCACGATAATTACCCCCTGACAGAGAGCTTGCATAGGTTTATACAGCGTGACCACAAAGACACATATTGTAATTTATCTGTAGGGCTTGTGAAAAAACAGGTTGTGAGATCCTTTGTTTGCTGTTGAAACTGTCCCTCGGTCACTAAAGGATACCAGACATAAATAGAAAAGCAATTGCAATATTTTAAAGCTTGTGTAGATTGATATTTAGTGTGCGGGAGCTTGTCACCCTAGCAATAAAGCCAATAATTCCCTTCACACTTTAAAGTGTTAAGTGTGTGAACCATGATAATTGGTTAAAAAAAAAACATCCCGTACTGATCATTAATAAGTCCTATATCTATCAATCTATCAATCTATCTATCTATCTCTCTCTCTCTCTCTCTCTCTCTCAAATGTAGTGTCTCAGAAAGAAAGAAGAACCCCAAAAAATAAGCTTTACCTCATAGGTAACCCCCCCCCCAATGATCGTTTATCTCAACAAAATGGTCTGATGCAAACACCATTCTACAGAAATTTCCCAAATTTTAATTGTTGACAGTGACTGTGATTGGTGATGACAACCATCGTAAGGTGTGTAGAACATTTGTCCTCCTGAAATATAAATGAATGTCAGTGATTCATTGTTGAAAATGTTCAGTTCAGTCAAACTGACAAAGTGCAGTGGAGTTTGATTTTTGAATATGAAAATCTGCATTTGAACTCACAAATATATGTCAGCCTTAAATAATCTAAGAGGTCTTTTAACATGAGATTAGATCTGCTGATGCTTATCATGCTAGCAATACTGAACAACAGGAATACATAGACAGTCACAAATAGCTTTGAAGTGCATGAGAGAAAGACATGTTGCCCCCACACATGAGTGTAAGCCAGCACGCCTACAGATTACAGTTCTTCCCACAGCCTAGAACACATGCAAGGTGAGATCCAGTAAATCTAATACATATAACGAATATATTAACGCTAACAGTCATCATCTCAGAAGACGTACAATTAAAATGACACTAAGAGTAATCTTAGGTGTGTTGCATAAATGCCACAATGTAGTAATTAAATTCAAAGAGTACACATAAGACAGACATCTGGGACTTTTACAGTGTTACAGTTTTACATTTGTGCAATCCTATCAACCGAATCAACCCTTATAGGATCAAAACCAGGGGGTACTGAATTGAACAATTGCTTTTATTTAGATATTTGAACAAAGCATCATCTCTAGAATGTACAAATATTAATATAAAAAAATTACTTATTAAAAATTATTAATTCATATCAGATATGCAGCAATCACTATTAGGAATGTAACAGTGCAATAAAATACTGTCATATCACAATACAAAACATGACAATAAACATCATGGGCATGTGACAATGCATTGTAGAGAAAACATTTACTTTTATTATAACGATGAGTCTTGATGTAACTGCATTGTTTATGAATTGTTAATGTTCAGTCAGCACCGATCCCCATCATTCATGTCATTGATCAACCTTCCCCTGCCTTCCAGTTCTAGTTTTATAAGTAAATTGTGCCACAGCTGAACACAGCTCATTCAGAGAGCTTACCTCCATGTCCACATTGTCTCATCCTGTAAAATGTATCTCCAGGCTTTGCATGTTGAAAACGGGAACAATAGCATCCAGCTCTTTAAACATTTGTTGTGTAAAGCATTCTTAAATTAAAATCTTCACAACACTTCATCTGACCTTTTGGTTTTAGTACTAAATCTCACTGCAAAATTAAGGGGGTACTTATTCTAATGAAAATGGTCAGTGTCAGAGAAAACAATAGAACTTAGGCCTCTCAAAATATTGTGCAACATCAGTGTGTGGCCTGTTTCACATAAGATGCTTCGATAAAAAACATACAAAAATGTATTTACTATAAAACTACAAAATGAAAGAAGCAGAAGGGAATGAATGGAGTCACTACAGGCCACCAGTAAAGAACAAAGATCAGTTATCTGTTGAGTATTTAAGGCCACATAAGCATTTTCTTTGCTTCTTGCTGACCTAAATTTGGGCCTGCGATATTGGATAATATTCCATGTTAAATATACAGTATCTCTAGTTTTTAAAGTGTTAGTCTTGGGCAACCATAATAGCTTTGCTGCTGTGTAGTTAATAATGGGACATGTGCTGTTTCAGCATCTCCTCTTGTCTCCAAATACATGTACTATTGCTGGTGGCTCTGAGAAATTACCCTCTCTGTGTAGTTTGACCACTGCAGGTATAAAAAGAGGCACTAGCTGACACAAAGTTTTAAAAAGTAAACAAAACAAAAACAACTTTTTACTACATCCATCAACCATTCTGTAATGGCACTTCCTATCTTGTCTGCACCCCTGGTCATTAAGGAGTTGCCCCTGTGATTGGAAGCTGTGTCACTGGCTGCCCTCTGCTTCTCTCGGATGAATGGGTTAAATTCACAAAATAATTTTGCGCTGTCCACACTGCGTTCTTTGGTGTTTACATGTGTAACAACCAGTGATGGGAATAACGGCATTATAAATAAACTGCATTACTAACGGCGATACTTTTTTCAGAAACAAGTAATTAGACCAGTTACTGTTTCCCCCGTTACAGCGCCGTTACCGTTACTGACAATAAAATGCGCGTTACTATAACTGAGAAC
>JBBMFX010000134.1:7242717-7257039 GCA_037832545.1 Rhabdalestes septentrionalis | reverse complement strand
GAGAGAGAGAGAGAGAGAGAGAGAGAGAGAGAGAGAGAGAGAGAAAGAGAGGTGAGAGTAGTTAGAACACTGCAGTAAGTAAGCCCATTATGTCGCTGCCGAATGCTTGGCTTCAATAGGACAGTTAAGAAAAGGAACTGACAGCTGGTCCTGATCAAAACCTTTTTTCTCTCCTCCCTTCCCCTGATCCCCAGAAGACCATTCTACTTCCAACCGTGAGGCAGCCTGACGCTTTTTCTACCACCACCACCAGACTGCAGTTCTCAGATCTAAAGCACTGTTTATTTGTCTCTTGGACACGGAATGCAATGAAACAAAACTGACGGGGAGAAAAAGAAAAAGAAAAAAAAACAAACAAGAAACTTTATGGATCTTCGGATGATCACCATAAACCTGATAATTGCTCCATGAAACTACCCTTTATATCAGCTTGTAAATTAGCTTGTTTTCCCTCTCGATGTCCTTAAAAAATGAGGAATTACGGAAGACGGCGGCACCAAGAGACACCTCCCCACGCAGGCTCCGGCTCTATTTATGAATATAGAAGTCCTGAGGAGGAAAAGGGGAGAATTTACCTTCTGTTTTATCACACAAACAAACTGGACTTCAGCAACCTGCCAGTCATTTGAATATTTATAGAGTTTCTTTCCTAACGGTCCACCGTCGTGTTGTTTACATCCCCCTGGATGAGCTGTTGAGAGCGCTTCAGGCTACACACATACAATTTGCTCACAACAACCCTCGATAGCCTGTGATTACAAAAACAAGTGCATGCGTGGCATGCTAGTGTGGCGAGGAGCACCACTGAGTGCACCAGCAAAGTGATCAGTCCGCCTCTTTATCTTTTTATCTTTTCAATGTCACTGGGGAGAATTTATTGGCATTTAAAAAAAAAGAAGCTCAACCAGTAATTGGCAGTCACACCTGGGTACATCTGAAACTAAGGCTACAATTTATATCCAGAAAATCGAGCACATCTGGTTCACTTAAGCAGAACCGATTAATATGACAGATTGGATGTGATAGATTTTATAGCCGAGCAAAAACAGGGACAAGCACTCATCCGGCTACTTAGGAAGATTTGACTGGTGGCCATGGATGATAACGCGCCAGCTTCCACCACTGCGCAGGCCCCGGCGTGAGTGACAGCGATGAAGGGCGTCCATTAGTGCATGGGAAAGTGTGTAGGCGCAGTCGCTAAAGCCTGCTAAATCAGAGAGCATATGGCATGCGTCCCCATCAACAAGCTTTCAGAGACTGACATCAAACACGACATGTATCAGCTAACCCCAACCACCACGAACAGCAGTGTGGCAGTGTCTGCTCAGGTCTACATGCTGCATGATATTAACTAGTGCTGTACAGTCGGTTGTAGGATTGGAAATGTATTGGTTGTTTTGTCAGCAACTAACACATTTCCAATCCTACAACCAACTGCACAGCGCTAGTTGAAATCATGCAGCATGTAGACCTGAGCAGACACTGCCACGCTGGTTGTATAGTTGGTAAAGATCTACAGTTTTTTTAGAAAAGGGTTCAGATTTCACCACGATTCAATTTGGTCCAGTTCATCAGAAAAAAACAGTGAATGTAAAACTGTCACCAGTGAAACTATTACACTGTAGTGGGAAATGGAGCATTAAAACCTCACAATGTTCTTTAAAAATAGCATGAAAACTTTATTTTGCCCAAGAAGATGGTCTATTAAAAAAATGATTGAAGGCTTGAGACTGGGTGATATTTTGATTAGGTCACAGTTAAGGGGGGTTACTGAATTTTACACTGAGCCACCTTATCCAATCCTCAAAGATTAAAAATCACTATTTAACCAATGGGCTTTTTGTGTTTATTTAAACAAATTTTAAACATTCCACAATTAGTGCAGCTGGACTGTACATATTATAAATATGTACAGATCAGAGCAAATTAATGTAGCTATACAGCTACAGTATGTATGCCATCAAATATAGTTTCAAATCAAGGGTTTGGTATATGTAAGACCTGTTGCAAAGCAGCTTATCAACAAACCCTTTGACATTTTGATTAGAAGAATCAATTTTTTGCAATAAAATTCATATTCAGTATCAGTACCTGTGACACTAAATCATGCTCAGGATTTTCTGAAATTGCTCTGTTACCAGGAAAACCTATTGTACCTGCAGGTCTTTTTTGAGTCTGCTGCCTGATGATGAGCAGAGATTCTCTGGAGCGCAGCAGTGCTTTTAGGACACTCTCAGACCACATCGGGCTCCGAGATTTGCTTTAGTCAGCATCACAGGACCCCATTTGTCCACAGCACTTACTTATAATAGCCTACTGCAAACTAGCATTCAGGGCCAGCCAAGGTTTTGTTCACTCCCCGACTTTATTTTGCTCCTCTCCGCTACATCACATATTACAAGAAACCTAAACAGTACTATTAATAAATACAATGCATTTGAACTGTCTTCCTCTACATTGCTGTGGTCATCAATGGAGCAACAATGATGCGGCTTGCATCTTCCTTTATGTTGAAATACAGTGTGAGCTAGGTTCTTTCAGGCAAATCTGCCACTTTGTTTAAAAGGTCCATATCTTAGGTTCTCATATTTTATATTTAACCCTGAGGTCCATTTACTAGATGACATTAATGTGGGGTTATGTGGCTAAAAGAGTCACAGTTCCTTTTTGATGTGATCCTTTTCCTAGCTCCATGCAGGCAGAGCAATGCAGAGCCATGTAGAAGATCTTAAAAGAAAAAACGACATATGGCTCAACACCAAATACATTGTAACATGCTAATTTTGGAAATTTAATTACAACTATTATTATTACAACTATTTCAATGTGCCATAAGACACCCGGCGGCCTTTATTACTCTGAAATCATGCAAATGCCCAGGGCTACACAGGTTATAGGGCACAGGATAAATAATTATGCTCTTGGGCTCAGACAAAGAGGCTATTTGATCTGAGATGTCAGTGACTGCAATTAACTATAAGCTGAAAAATCATGTTTCCCACTTATCAACCAAGTTTTTGCAGTAAATTTTGCCTGAACATCATGGAGGGCATTATCAAGGCTTTTACTGAAGCAAGTTCACTTCCAAGCACAACTAGGTAAATACTGTATGTTTGCATTAAAATCAAACATGTTTAATTTAGGTATTAAAGGTATCAGAAACAACAAATTCTTGCAGTATCAACTGAACTTTAAAATAAGTGTTAACAGTTAACAAACACCACTAAAATATTTGTAGCTTTCTAAACTGAATCACATTCACAGGGAAAGTGTATATTTATTATAAATTAAATAATTCAGGTTTGTAATAAGATATGACAGACAAAGCAGTAGTACAATCTAAACGTGTTGCCAATCTGTAAATGTCTGGTTTTGTAGTCATTTTTAGATTGTGTGGTATTTTCTCCATGAGAAACTGGCTCGTTCTTGTTTATAGCAGTGTGGCTCTGTTCTGAGAGATAAGGACACGAGAATTTTTCTGGAGCTGTGGAACTGTGTGTGAGGTCATTACATCACTCTTCCTCAAGAGTGCCTTCTCTGTGCTGGTAGTTTTCTGTCCACCAACTCAGGGTGGCCCACGGAAGCTAGACCATGAGATTAACACCCTCTATAGTCAGATGGCAAAATATTTAATGTCTGATTCTCTGTCTAGTAAGAGAGGTGAGATGCCGAGATGCCTTGTTGAGTAAACTTGCTATTCAAAGACTGTACACAACCTGACTGAACACCATCTTGCTTACCAATTAAATTCAGTATCTCTTAGAATAAATACTACACACCACTACTCTCAGTGTGGAAATGAGAGAAATGAGAATGTCTATTAGCTGATGCTGCTGACCAACCAAGCTGCTGGATTGGCTAAATTACTGTGTCTTTTTAAAAATGGTTCTGCAAAATCAACACAGTAATGTAAAGAGGTCCCTCTTGAACACATCATGATCTTCTTTCTCTGCATTTGAACCCATTCACAAAGTGAAGCAGTGGGATGCCACTAATGAAGGTCACCTGTGTGGGGACAGTATCTGAAGGATATCTCAATGATCAGTAAAAGGATTCGAGCCCTCAGACTTCTGATCTCAGGGCATACTCCCTAACCACTAGGCCACTAGCCGTCCAATATGCTATCATCTTATATTAATACCTATTGGGTTTCATTGAGAGAAGCCTTATGACCATTTCTGTAGTTTTATATTATTATTTTGATCTCCATAGAAAATTGTAAGCACCTGTAACATGTTTAGGGTAATGTTGGATAGCAACCCTTTTAAAGCAGTGACTGAAGGACTAAGAAATTAAAGCAGACCTGTAAATCAGTATTTTAAAAACTTTTAACACAAACGGGAGTCAATAATGGTTTTTTTTCACCTTTTACAGACATACCAGCCTCTCCTGTTTCTCAAGCACTCTGTTTGAGCCTTGCATATCTCCTCCCATCTGTCTCCACACACACACACACACACACACACACACACACACACATGCAAATTTACAGACACTTGCATTTCACAGGTGATTGTGTTTAACTTTTTACATTTAAACAAATCTAATGGAGAAAAGAGTATACCAAGGGGTGGCAGCACCTCCCCCCAACCTCTGCATGTGTACTGTACTCTTAAAACTGCTATATAATATCATTCAAATAAAATAAGTATAACATCGTTAAATAAAAATAAACAAAGATTTAAAGGATTGTTTGATTACTCTGGCTTGTGGCTCTTTTATTTTACTCCTTATTGATTGGAGCAGCTGGTGGTTAGGGAGTTGCCCCTGTTGCACGAAGTCACAGATTTGAATCCCAGGAAGAACAGTGGCACCACTGAGATACTCTTGAGCAAAGTACCATCCTCACACACTGCTCCCCAGGGGCCTCACCTTTTGTGACTGCACACTGCTTCTGTGTGAACAGGTTAAACACAGAAAAAGAATTTAACATGGTTCACACTGTGGTGCTATGGTGTATTCACGCATGACTATGAGGTGCCACATTAAATTTATCTAACAGCACAAATGAGCTTAGCTAAACTGCTGTAGGCCGGGTAGGCAGGCAGATGTAAACATGCAGTTTTTAGAACCACCACAGGAAATTCATTTTCCACACATTGTGAGTACGAGTCATATGCAGCATTTTAAACTTTTACAAAATGCCTGAAACTTTTTTATGTAAACGTTTAAACGGCGATATTTTTTTTTTCTTATATTTTATTCTTGCCAGTGTTTTTTTTTTTTCTCATTCTCCAGCTAAATAGATACGGTTTGTCTATCTTGCGGTCTTGAGAGTTCTTTACTTGTTTCTTTGATTCTTTGTCCCTCCCTTGCATCACACTGGTGCACTTTCGAGGTTGTGGAGGAGCTGGAACAGTTTTATTTAAGAGCAGGTTTAGTGAGGGATATCAAAGCAATTGATTTTTATTCAGGTGTTTTTAGAGTCAGGCCACTGGAGCAGACTTCACTTCTGAAATGACTTCAGCGCTATGAGGTAGGAATGGCTGTTGGCCTGTGTCTCTACCCCCCTTTCTGTTCATTGATTACTCCCTCGCGCAGAGTCACAGTGAATCACTCACAATGCACTCCTACCTCAGACCTAAACATGTCAACAGCTTAGCTCCATCACCGACAGTGTGCCGGGAAAGTTCATGCCTGCAGTATCTAAAATAGCAGAACCCTTTCTACAGTGCTCCCGGGCTATTCCGTATCTTGCAGATTAACCTGTGAAAACATGCTTTTAAGGAACGGTTTTAAAGGAAATGAGCGTGTTTTTCAATAAGTCTCAGTAGGTCATATGACCCAATAGTATTTACATACTTACCAGTTAATACAGATTGGCACAAAATAAATAATTAGCTCAAAGAAACATGAATAAATATCTGAATTAATATAATAGTGTTTTCTTTAATAATACTTAGACTATGTAATTATATTCATTTTTTTGGGAATCAGCATGAACAATAACAATTAAAATTCAGAGTGAACAGAAATGTTCTATGTCCTGATTAAATCACTCTTCGTGTCAGAGACCTACTAAAGTTTAATTTGAAAGCTCCGTCTTTATTAAACAGCTCTTTCCTAAAACTTGAAGTATACCGTGCAGTTCCAGGTCCATCAGACTAATGTGACCATTTTATGCTCTAAAGACCTGAGAAGTGCATCTAGTGAGTGCTGATGCCTTTATTTCTAAGGTGGCATGGTGCACTTTCTAAATAGTGAATTTTCATGACTTTGCAGTGATTTTTCCATGACATGAAATGAAGTTTCTCCTCACTGTCTTGCTTTGGAATAAACCCTTTCCATTTTTTTTAAATCACAAACACAAATACTGGCACATTTACAAGAGTGTTATAGTTTTCCATAAAAAACCCCGGCAAGTCTTTAGTATGCTAATTGATAGCAAATCGAGAAAATAGAAGCTTCACACTGGATTGAAATGCTTAATTTGTATTAAAAACATTCAGACAACTTAGAGTGTGTCTCCAAACTTTTTTAGCAGTGCACTTGTGTGTATAATTACAAATGTTTAATTGACTGCATATGTGAAGAGTCAGCGTTCTGACAGCTGCATTTCCCCAGCTGCGCGATTCGACACTGCGCGAATATGTCGGGCTAAGCTTTTTCGCAATGCAGGATGTTAACACTAATGCGGTACGAGATGGAATTCTCTCCCAGCCCATTCGCAGTAGTAGAGCAGAGAGCGGACCTAATCCTTGGATGAACTTGAGAAAGGAACATTAACGAGGAGAATGGAACCGAAGATGAAAAAATGCTTACCAACTAATCCATCAAACAAAGCGTGCATGTGTGCTCACACTTCTGCCTTCCCCAATGTGCTGACCTCTGATATGTTTTAAGGGCAAAGAATATTAAAGCAGGGGAAATGGAGTGAGGCATCAGTGCCCAGGGCTAATGTCCGTACATTGTTGTCATTCGGGCTTTTAAATGTCAGAGCCTCTCTCTTAATCTTGTGCGCGCTACAATTTTAAGAGAACATCAATGGCGTGCAGGTGACCCACAGATTTCCCTGGTTCACAATAATACACACACACACTCACACACACTGCTCTGTATTCCATTCCACAGTGTTGTGCTCTCAGTGTTGCTTTCACAATCTGAACAGTAAAGCTGTGCATATCACATCAATTTCAAATAGAAGTCTGGATCTGAGCATGAAAAAAATGACCTGTTTAGCATACAATATCTGTAGGCTACAGTTCTGGCCTAGGCAAAGCTCTGGCTTTCCACCAAAAAAAAAAAAAAAAAGGAAAACAAATGTTTTCTGATTACCACTGGAGCACGGTTCTTGATTGATAGTCACTAAAAGCTCATCTAGGCCAACATCAGACGCAATTGAAAACCTGACCTTAGTCTTTTTTCTATTTGCGAACATCTGGCCTGATGGAAATAGACAGCTAAGAATGTTATAATCACGTACAGAGGGGCCTAAGCCTCTCCATTAAGAGCTAAGCCGACCTATTACTGGAACCTCTGGTAATCCAAATTGTGCTTTTGCTGGAGCAGATAGCGCTTAAAAACCCCACATGAGAAGTATTAGCATGGCCATGTAGCATGTGTATGTAAAATACCCACTCTGCAGGACATCATATGAAGTTTAAATACAAAATTTACTGTGAGGTGTAGGAGCATCATACTCTAATTGAAAATATCTTTGATGTAGTTTGATCCATATATTGTCATGTTCAGATCAATTAATTATGTCAGTTTTGTATTACCCCAAATGGAAACACTGGCTATTTTTGTATATTTTGAGAACATTTTATGACATGGAATGGTTCAAAGTACTCAAAAAATCCCATGTCACTATTTCAGAAATGTCATAATTTGATACAGGTCATGATATATTGGGCATAATATTCTGAGACTTATATAACAGGCAATTGGATTGATGGCTTCACACTAAATACATGTTACATAAGCAATATGATTACCTTACATTTAGTGAAAATGTACATTTAAAGGCATCACGTTACAGACATTAAATGGTACCTACAATTGCAGAATGATTAAAGAGATTACCAGTCTTTAAAAAACAAACAAAGAAAAGAATAAAAAAAATAAAAATAGACATGTGCATGCAATGGATACTGAACCTTTGCCAGATATTGGTTTACAAAAGCACAGTTCTTAAAGCACACCACATGTTCAGTGCTGCTGGGTGTTTATCCCTCTGATTCCCCACAGCAGAGAAATCGACTGCCTAAAAGAGGCACTGTTGACTTTAGTTTGTCATTTCTGAGCCATGTCATTTGTTCTCAGCAGCTTCAGAGGAAGTCATTCAACTTTTGAAGTGAACTGTCTCCCCCTCCCAGAGGACCAGGGCTGATTTCAGTGGCAAATGTCGTCCAGCTTTTAATTAAAAACTGCAGCACAAGTTACACAAGTGTGCGGTGCGCTCATGATCATTTCAAGGCACTCATTTGTCATTCCGTCTCTAGGAACATATGGAGAAATACCTCTGTTTACTTCCTGTGGCTATTTTGTAAATGTGCATCATTAATCTTGGAGCGATTCATACTTTGCATAATACACATGGGCACAAGGACAGAAGCCTAAATGATACAGCATTCTGAGTAGTGCTGGCTAATTTACCATTTCTAGCAGGACAGCAGTCTTGATGCCATTCTGTTGTGCTTTCAGCTGTATTTGTGTGATTAATTGTTATCTATAGCCTTTGTTGAGGGTTTAGATTGGTCAACACATGTCCTTTCTACAGATCATCTGTCTTTAAACGTCATAATGTTGAGAATGTCAACCTTCAGAAAATTTAAAGGAAGAAAAACAGACAACTGCTAGTTTTAGAAGCAAATCATTTTGATTCTATATAAAAAAAGATTGTACTATGGATCAGAGTTGGGCCAATATCAGCATAAAATGCTGGATCAGATATTGGAAGGGATAAAATATTTTAATCCGGTCATGCATAAATCTACCTTACATATACAAAACTCTCGATGAATGATAAAAAGTTCTCTAAAGGGGTCTATCTATAAATGCTTATCTAAAGCAGAGTTAACATTTAAGTTTGAAAAACAGCTTCATTTAGAGCTTAGTTGGTTTTAAAGAAAACATGTCAGAGTAATACCAGTCAAAAATTCAGAAAAAAGTGGTATCAATCCATTTCTATTTTCTACTGTTGTTCCTAAAGAAACAAAAGAGTAAATGAAATTATAGCAAAAAGCCTTAAGCAAAAACAACTTACGCATAATGTAAAGGGACAACAATTACAGAGGTTTTATCCAAAAACAGTACATGTAAGGTATGTTCCTCCATTGAGGAACCTATATCTGAAAGAGTGTAGAGTATCAGTACTTATGAAATATGGGCCCATTAACTGTGTTAATATAATATTAAATTTCATGATTTCAGATCATACTGATAACGAGTTCTATGAGCGAAAACAAAATACATTTTAATGCTAAATGATGCTGATGAACTAAAATAAGTTAAGAGTAATGAAAAGCAACATTAACACCAACACCACCTCACAGTGTTTTTCTGATTGACAGTTCAGACCCAGTCAGGAAAAAGCTCTAGCAAGACTGATGATTGGGCTATCGCTCGAGGCCCAGCTCTTTCGCCAAAGTGGCAGAGCAGCAGGTTAACAGCACTGTCAAAACAAGAGCCCCGAAGAGAAATGGACTTAAATAGCTTGCTAAAATGACAAGACAGCTTCTCTCTCAATCCCTGTACGTTCGTGCCACACTAATATTGTTGTGCTTTCTATTTATGGGACTCTATTTCTTTTTTTCATAATTGCAAAGATCAAAGTATGAGAGTGTGCTGTCCAGTTTCACTATGCTGATATAGACAACTAAACCAATGTATTGTCACAATCTCATTACAACTGGATTATACTGATAACTGAAAAGTCTGATTACTTTGATGACTAATCAAGTCATCAGAATTTGCTGAAAATGATAAAGGGCAACTAACCAAGAGCACCTTCACTCAAGAGAAGTCTTCAGTTAAAAATGTTGTACGTTATATAAAGCTACTGCATTAGCCCTGTGGCCGCTTGCGTTAAAGTCAAAACCTTAACACTTGCCTTCAAGGAAAAGAACGGACATTCACCTCCTTATTTATCAGCACTGATCAAGCACTGTGTCACTTCCCGTCCTCTAAGAGCTCCAAGCACCACTGATTTGAACCTCCATTGCTCAAAATGGAAGACATGCATCAAGACTCATTTCAGTCTTGGCCCCCCAGTGGTGGAACGAACTTGCAATCAGATCTGCAGAGATCTTTCCTGTCTCTAATCGTTGTCTGAAGACCCACCACTTCAAGGAGCATCTTGGTGACTAACCACTCCTCTTGCTTATCTCTTATACATCATTTTTTAAATATAAAAAAACCCCAGACCCTCACCCTCTCAACTGTTTGTCCATACTTTTAATTTTACTTTTGACAGGTTTTGTTAAGATGTGTAACTTAGCTGGCAGTAACTTGGTAAAAGCAGATGTCATTTTAGTTTAGCTGTACAGGCGTAGACTACATCAATCTGCATAAGAGTATCTGCTAAATAAACACAAATGTAAGAGTATTGTCAAACACACATATACATATATAGCAAAAATGTTTTATGCAGCTCTACATGGTGGCGTCTCCATTTAATATTGTTTTTAATAATAAGTTGTGCCAAAATGAGCACATGCGTCTTATCTCAGACAAAAACTTTAACTACTTGATCTGCTAAAGTTGTTATGATGATGAATGACAACTAGTAGTCACCAATTAGATCAATTCTATGGGAATAAGACCAAAATAATGGTGAATTAAACTATTGATTTTCATTGATTTTTATCTTTATTCACTGAACTATTCTGTTATTTTATATAACATTTTCTGTTTTTAACAGCATTCTGCATTCAGCATTACAAAAAGTAAATATTTTGAGACTTTGTCACAGTGGAGTTTGTCTGTTATGGCTAAATTAATGGATTTATTCATTTATTTTCTGGAACTGTTTAAACCTTACAGTCGTCATGGGTACCTGTAGCCTGTCTCGGGGTCAACGGGTGCAGGGACTCCCCCTGGGCGTGGCTACAGCCCACCACCCGGTTTTGGCATTCTGCAAACATTAAATAAAGCTACACTTTACAGTGCCCAGATCCAGCATGTTAGCAATAAGCTAAAAGGTTGTCAGTGATCCAGAGCAGTGTGGTAGTCCTAATTTTTCGCCCTGCTCAGGGGTGATTTCATCATATTCCCTCTTGTCCCAAAAGAAAATTGGCACCATTTGTCCCACTCCCATCTGAAAAGGAAACGTTCTGGGCCACTGCTACCTGCAGCGCTGAAGAGGATTACTCACATCCAATATTTTATGTCTTACAATTTAATAATAAAGCAATATGGTTATCAGATCTACTTAACTTCATTGTGAAGCAAATTTGCTATTGAGTATTTATTCCTAGCGAACATAAATCTGGAATGAAACCAAAGAATGTTTCTTTTTCGTTAGGCTACACATGGCTAGAGACAACCATGTGTAGCCTGGGGAGGGTGTGGAACCTATGTGGGGTACAGCCTGGAGGGTCACCAGCATGTCACAGGGCCACATGCAGAGACAGACAACCATTTATGCTCACAGTCTCACCAAGGGGCAGGTTAGTGTGAGCTGAGTCGACCTATCCCCAATGCATACATGTTTCTGGCAGCGGGAGGAAACTAATACAGTCATGGGGAGAACATGCAAACTCCACACAGGCAGACCCTGCGCCCAATGTGGGAGTCGAATCCGGAACCTTCTTGCTGTGTAGCAACAGCGCTAACCCCTGCACCGCAGTGCCACCCCTCTATAAAACCTAAATCCTAATTTCCAACTGTCATCCTACATGTGTTATATATTTTAAACAAAAATCTCTGAAACGGTAATAAAGAAGAATGAAAGTTATTATGGGAGCAGCCCTAATCGTCCTTCAAAAAATTTTCACACAATTTAAAAGGCCACTGATGATTTTAAATTACATACAAAACTATAATAAATGACAAAAATAGAGATTTAATTTGTTTCTGACAATTAGATATGCTATGATATAATTATTCCAGTTCTTTTTGTTTGTACTCATTTATTTATTTCTCTATTTACTTATGTGCATGTTTTCCTGCATGTATGTGTAGTCCCACTTCCACCTGCACTGGGCTGGTTAATTGTCTGCTTTCGTGCATGAAATTAAAAATGAGCTCTTCACTACAAGATATTGTGCTGGGACCTATGCAAACCTCTACAATTCACTAGCCATGACATTAACACTATGAGATATATTCAATGTGGCAAAAAAAACATTCACATCCAATATCATAGAAGTACGCACTGTCAAACATCTAAACTACTCTCAACCTAACTTTACATTGAGGAATTAAGCTTAAGCGAGTTTTCATGGGAGCCCTAAATTGAATATGGTTCCAAGTCAGTGGGTTAAAAGAATGAACAGATGTGAGATGCAATAGATGGTAGCTTTATTGATTGGTCACTATGAATCACTTCAAAGTGTGCCTCTGCATGCCTGGCCTGCTCTGGTTTTGTTGCTGTGAAAGAGATGGTCTGATTTAAGGTTGACTTTATGAGAGACCCACCATTTTTTTTTCATTTTTTAACTACACAAATGTTTTGTATCGTTCTGTTTTACAAAATGAATGACTCCCTTTTAGATTAACACAGGAATTATTAAGAATATATAAAAAAGTAGATGAAACATTAGTGGCTTCCTGGTTGGCGTTCATGTCAGACATCCGCAGTCCAATTCAGAAACAACAGATGCAATGGCACAGTTGAGTGTGTCTTCCACGTCAGCTGCGTTTGAAATGTTAAATTCACCCAACAGAAAGTCTAAGCCCTCCAAAAAAGCTTGAATGATCCCCTAGTGTTTCTGGTGAATCAGTGGTGTCTGACTTAAAGGCTATGCCGGAGAAATCCTCAGGATTGAAGTTACTGAAGAAAGCCAGCCTGCAACCCTGATTTGGAAGAGCATATTCATTCACGAAATCTTGCTGCACCGCTACCTGCTGTGTACTTTTTTTGTCATACTTCTGCATTATATCTCTCCTAGCAGCATGCAGGGCCAGCTCAACAACAGGAAAAAGTGAGAGAGGGAAAGAGAGGGAGGGAAAAAAATTCTTTATCTTTAGAGAGAGCGCCACAGAACATGTCGACTGTGAAATGGCTGTCCCAAGTCATTGAACAGTTCACTGGCTCCCAGTGCTGGAGATGGATCTAGATATATTGTGTAATCCTGGGATGGATCTCAATATGGCCCTCAGACAGCCTTGGGCCAATGAGCAGCTTGTTTAAGCACTTCCAATAAATCAACTGTACACATCTTTAATCTCCTGAGCAGAGGTACTGTGTGCGCGATTCTGCCATAAACACACATCGCCAAACGCAGGATAATGGTTTACAGATATACAGATTAACTCGTGTAATCCGCACCGCCAAAGGGAGAGCTTAAAAGAGTACGTGTCAGCGTTTATGGATGAAATAAAGCCTAAATATTAATCTCCAGTGTCCCCGTTTCCCCCATACCATCCCCCTCCCCCCACCATCTTGGTTTTAGCAATAATCTTTAAAGATTGCTCTCTTCTTAAAGTATCTCTTTAATCAGGCAGACATCCTTGACTTTCCAGAATTGTACTCAAATCAGACACTGTCCTCCAGAAGGAAAAAAAAAACTGCTGTTGAGGAACTAACACAGCAGCAGCTCCATGACCACAATGAAAAATGACTATGAACTCAGGGGTTAAGCCTGTACTAAGTATAAGAAGTATTTCTCTGACTGGTACCCAAATAACCTATTTCTGGATGGGCTGGGCTGGGGAGATGCAAAACGAAGGCAAAAAGGTACAATTTTGCCAAAAATGATGCAATGGCCAAGAAAATCTTCTTCATCTTAGTCAATTGGATAAATTCAGGTTTTCTGGGATACTGCAGAAAATCAGTGTTTTAGCTGATGCATTTTAAGTAAGAAAAAATTGTGATAGAAGAGGAATCGAAGAGGAATTATGAATGACTTCTAATGTTTCAGGGCCTATGTGTTCTTTATTACCATTAACTCCAGTATCACATACTGTCTTATCCTTTTTTTACTTGTAATGATTAATTTCCTCCAGTGAAATTGTATTATTTCATTGGGACGTGATTATGAATGCTTGAAGCATTGTTTATTTTTTCAAATCCTGCAGTTCTTATAAATATTATAAGTAATCCTTATAATCCTATAATATTATTAAGACACAAAAGGCCAGATCTATCTATCTATCTATCTATCTATCTATCTATCTATCTATCTATCTATCTATCTATCTATCTATCTATCTATC
>JBBMFX010000134.1:7206440-7222319 GCA_037832545.1 Rhabdalestes septentrionalis | reverse complement strand
GAGAGAGGGAGAGAGAGAGAGAGAGAGAGAGAGAGAGAGAGAGAGAGAGAGAGAGAGAGAGAGAGACAGCCCAGCAGAGACCCAGAACATGACATCATTTGGTTGGAATCAATGTGAGTGACCTTTGCTGCCCGGAAGATTGCTAGGTTTTTATATTTCTTCTTCGCCAGACTACTTGATAGAATTACAGTGAGCAGCAGTCACGGGTGGGGCAATGAACTGCTGACCTTCCAGGCGAGGTGCCAGTCATGACCCGAAACACGCCTACCCGGCCCGTGATACGTGCCCTTTCTGAGCTGCGAAAAAAAATTGCGCTGCCGCGACTGACCTTTCCCAAAAACACACACTGCCAGCATGGAGAAACTGACCTGCGGACGCAAGCTTCCCTTTTTCTTTTTCTCCAGCCTGATTCTCTTTCAACAGGCGGCAGACAACAGGCCGTATGCTCTCAGCCATAAAGAGCTTCTGGTTTCGGTTTCTCTTGCAGGAAACAGGGCGATGTCGGTGGGGAGGAGGGAGCCAAACTCGCTAACATGAAAAGCATCCCACAAATTGCCCCATGAAAAATGCACTTAACGTTGGAATTGAAGCCAGATCAACGTGGGCTGAGCAAGGATGGTACTCTGGAGAACAAAAGCGCAGACAAACAAACAGTGTCATCAAATATGGATGATTGTCTTGTCTCCCAAAGCACGGTGTTTGACCAAGTAAATGCTTTCTTTTTTCTTGTAATCCAGTGAGACTAGCAGTACAAAATAAAATAATAAAAAATGAAACAAAATACACAACTCACGCTGAACAGTAATATAAATACATCTAATAATTAAATGCACCCTTTTCTTTACATCATACTCTAAGTGAAGGGCTCTAGAGTAATAAACCTTGCCAATGTACACATTCTACATCTTCTACAATGAAAATAAATACACAAGATTCCTCAGCCTGTTCCCTCAACCACAAAGCATTAATAAATCTGGATTTCTATGCCCTAAATCAAACATTCAGAGCACATGAGGGCCTGACTTACACACAAGCCAGCACATCCAGTGCTATTCACGGTGTGCCCAAGTCACTTGCATTAGCCTTGTTATTTGAAATGCTGCTTTATAGAGGTCAGAATTCAATTTTCCCGCTTTGAGCAAGGAAGCGCATGAACGGTTAATCAATTACAGTTGCTTCACAATTTAATCTGCTCAGCATAATGCCTGTGCTAACAGGAGTGGCTGCATGCATCTGTCAATTTCAGCGGCCAAACGGAGCTCATGTTTATGCAAGAGCAGCATCTTTATTTGCAGCTCGCAAGTTCACCTGGACTAAGATTGAACTGAAGTAATTATGCTGGCCTCTGACTCATTAGCGCAGGAACAAAATGACCCCACTTAGTAAGCAGCCCGCTTTGACTGGAAGTGGTAGATAGATAGGCCTAATTGTAAAATAGAAAGGGAGATATAATCTGTAAAATGCAGAGAAGCAAAACTTCGGCAAAGGAAGTGCAATGTACCTTCAAGGCAAAGCAGTGAATTAAATACAAAATGTACATGTGCTGCCTTTCAATTTCCCAGATCAGCTCGAGAAGTTTTGGAGTTTCTAAAAGCATTTTTTTTTTTCCTGAAGGAATTCAAGTCCCACTCCTTTCATCTCCTTTCATCTCCATAACCCCTCTGCAATCCCACTTTCAGGAAGTATCTAAACCGTGCTGAGATGTAGAAAGGTATTTGGCATCTACATGCCAAATCAACATTTAAACTCTCATCTCTTAATCAGCGGTTACAGGAGCGGACCGTCAGTGTAAAAAGAAAAAAAACGAATTTGGTAATGATGGTGGCGGAGGCTGGGATTAAAGGCATGAGGAGAACAATCATGCTGCCTTTGACGGCTGACCCTGGACTCCTGCGGAAGTTGAAAACAGAACAATGCGCGAGCGCGTTTATTTCTTTATTTCATGTCTCATTTGGAGGCGCAGAGACAGCCCTATATGGGAGACATGTTTGCAGCAAACTTTTATCTGCTCCAAATGGTTTCCACGGTAACCACGAGCGAGGCTGACATCAGAGAACTCTCTGTATTGGCAGGGAAAGAAAACAGAGCTGAGAAAATGCAGCTAGTATATTGGAGCAACCTAATAAAGGGGACTCATGTAATCAGCGGATCCACAGGAAAACGTATCAAAGCATCGAAGACACAAATGCTTATATGTCTCTGAAAAGCCCACGTGTTGTCAGTCACACCAAGTGACAATTTGCAGCCCCAAATTTAGAAGGCTTATGGCCAATACGAGTGATTGCTCTTATTGTTCTTCAATTTCACCCCGGCAATTTATAGGTTACCGGCAATCTCCTTGTTAAAATCTCTTGATCCACTGGGAATTGGGGCCGAGACTCTCATTCTTGCTTCCAGTCAAATTTAACAAACAAACAAAAAAAGACAGAAAAAACTCTAAAAGGCTAAATCAAATATAACAAAGGCCAAAGTAGACTTATACCAACATAACAAACACAAGGAAAAAGTATTTAAGTCCTGGCTGCCAATACATCCATATCCACAGGAAAAGGCTTAGGAATCCATTATGTGATGTTTACCTTAAATGTTAGCATACAGAACTGTTATTGATGGTTAATGGCAGCAAATACATTTCAAGGTATAGCAACACCTCATTGCAGACTGCAGATGGTTACAGATAAAGGAATTAAAAGCTTCAAAATAAAAAAAAGACACATATCCACCATCTGATTTCTCTTCTCATAGTTCAACTCACAGTGCTATGCATGATTTGTGTTAACAATAGTACCATCCCTTAATCATCAGTTTCTGAACATATAGCTGCTTATGAATGGATATTTTTGGATGCCTGACCACAACCTAGCATTGACACTATGTGTGCAAAAGCTCCAGGAATGCCACTGTGTCTAATATCACTCATATCAGCATGACACCCATTACCTTGCCACTATATCAGTGGCACTACTGTGTTGAGAGTGGTATACTAAACAAATAATATCTGATCAACAGTGATCCTGCGCTCAGAAACCATCTGACGTGAATGGCATTGGTCTTTTAAAAAATTGTGCATAACAACTTGTGTGTTGTGGTTCGGAATTGTACACATACCGCTTATAGTGGACTTATACAAGGGAGGTGTTTTAAAAAGGGGGACTGTGAATATACATGTACAGTTTTTGAAGCTTAGCCTAAGACACCGTTAGAATCAGAATGGTGTCAGCATTGACTAGCTTCTCAAGGATAGTATATTTTTCACCTTGTCTGTTAAATATTAATGGAATGTCATGTGTGGAGATTTGCTTGCTAATTGTAACGGGCTCCTAAATAGAGCATCTGGCTACTTATGCTAAAAGCAGAGCCACAAATGTAAATGAGATGAAATTGTTTATCGGTTCTGCAAGTGAACTAAGTGAAAAATATCCGTAACACAATACTCTGTTTTCTTGCTAAGCCGATAGCATGTGGGGGCGGGGCAAGGGGCGGGAGCACATTGGCTCAGCTCCTTTTGGACACAAGAAGGCCAGTCTGTCTGTGTGAGGTTTGTAAATAAATAAAACAAGTCAGAGCATAATTAAGTCCAGCATGTAGTATCGGTTTGTTTTTGCTTATTTCGAAACGAGGCAGCACTGGCTGAAGGAAACTAGATAGTCGTGGCTCATTACATGATACAAGACCCTCCAAAAAGGACAGAAGGAAACTGCTACAGCCCTCAGAATGGGCCAAGACCCATGTCTTATTTACTGTAAAAATGACAAACATCTCAGCTCTGGGGAGCTCTTGTGGTATTTCCTGAAATTTCTTAAAAGGTCAGATAATTTCAATCCTGAGTGTAGTCAGTTTAGTATTAATAGTCAAACAGACCCTTTTATGCCTAAATTATACAGTTTAAGGGAATTCCTGTTTGTGAAATGCTGATCAGATTTTCCTAGAATTCACCTTTTCTTGATACACACCACTAAGCAATACCGGAAGAAATACAAAGAAATAAATACAATAAAATCATTGTCCAGCAATGGCAAACCTATTTTCTATATAGAGTTCTAATCTCCTCAAGATTTTCAGTTGCTTCTTTCTTTTTATCCTTTCCTTCCACTGTCTCTGCCCTCTGGGGACCTCTGTTTTTATTTACTTCTTCGATTATGGCAAATTGAATGTAGGGGGATTACAAAGCGAGTAATCTTTTATCAACTGCGTGGTCAGGGATTACAGCGAGTTAAACATACAGCCAGACTTGTCACTGCTTATATTTTTGTGCCGCAATCCTGCTGACGAGGCAGTAATCCTCTTTGGCGGCTGTGTTCACGAGCTTTAAATCATGGATCTGTTTATTTGGCTGCCGTGTTAAATAATGGCACCCTCCAGAAAGTCTTGGCCTCGTCAAGCATTTTTGCAGTTGAAAATTCTCGACTCATCTGCCTGTTCAACTGCTCAGACCCAGTCCAGGCTCCTTTATAAAGGACAGGCTGTGTTCT
The DNA here is from genome assembly GCA_037832545.1 of Rhabdalestes septentrionalis. Taxonomy (NCBI): domain Eukaryota; kingdom Metazoa; phylum Chordata; class Actinopteri; order Characiformes; family Alestidae; genus Rhabdalestes; species Rhabdalestes septentrionalis. The sequence continues at coordinate 7,217,847 of JBBMFX010000134.1, read as the reverse complement.
CTTCAGATAGGCCGTGGAACTGCTTGTGCGGCAGAGTATACAGCAGCTTGCTCTAAAGTGTAGGAGACTGGGGAAAAGTGGCTCTTCTCAGGGACAAGTCCATGAGAATGATGTTATGTCCGTGGGTGGAGACCGCACAGAAATCTACAGTGAGGTCAGATTCCTGTTGAGCTCGCGGTGATGGATAATATCCATAGATAAACGTGAATTAAAAATAAAAGCCACCCACGGGCAAGTAGGCAGTAAACATCAATCATAGCGAGGGTAACATCTGGAGTTGGCAGGGCTCCCGAGCGCCCAACGTGTCCTGTTAATCCCCTCAAATTCCACCAAAATCCGGGCATTTGGGGGGAACTGGCAGGTTTCATGACCACACCGATGTTTTCATGTGTGCTGGCACAGCTATAGCAGCAAGTCACAGCCAGCAGTGGAGTCTTGCTCTGTGCCTGCTACTCAGATCAATGAAGAACAGCAGGCAATATGTGGGTACAAACATCCACCTCCGGCGTAGTGCGGCCACCGGAGACAGCTTATAGGCAAACATGTTCTCTCCGGAGCAGGGAGGCCTCAACTCTATGCTGTAATTACTTGATTTGTGCACAAAAAAGGGCAATAATTATTATTAAAAAGGATGACAGGAAAAACATAGACCAACTAATTGAGCGTGATGAGTATCCTCAAACCAAATGAGGTATGACTAAATGTCTCCTTGGAAAAAAAAAAAAAATGCTGTATTTACCGCAGCTCACAGCAGGGAAAAAAAAAACAGAGGCATGACATTGTGTGCTGAGGAATACAGAGGCATGCTGTTTCATGCCAGTTACATAAACACACCAATCAGTAAAAAAAAAATAGGGGGGAGGAGGAGGGAAAGATGTCAGGGAGAAAATCCATGACATTTTAACGTGCTGTGACTAAAACGGGAATCCTAAATGAGGTGTGTGTTTCATGCGCACATCCATCTCATCAAAGCGAATTAAGGCCGCTATTCGACTACCAAGCAGCCATTGCCAAACTGTGCGCAAATCAATCCCAATGTAACCACACATAATGAAAATGAATTTGCCACTAATTTGGAGCTACTTTGTTGCCTGACTAGCTCGCTGGAAAGCTACGCAGGATTATGATACAGAAGAGTATTTGTTCTGTGAAAAGCTTGCCTTCACGACAGAACAAGATGGCAACAATATAGATGCGGCCGATCAAAGGCACATCTGGAGCTGGCAACAAGAAAAACATCAGTCCGGTTGAAAAAGAAGAAACAGAATGAGGGGGCTGTTTGTTTCCTCGCAAAAGCAGAGCAAAAACTATATGGAGTGGCTTCATGTGCCATGTAGATGCTTCAAATCACTGGGAGTCATTCACAGGCACCAAAAACACACAGCCTGTGTTTTCTACAGCTTTTATCAATCTTTAAAACGCAGCAGGCTTGTGCATGAGAAACAGAGAGAGAGAGAGAGAGAGAGAGAGAGAGAGAGAGAGAGAGAGAGAGAGAGAGAGAAACACTAACAGAAACCAAACAGGGGCAACAAGAAAAGATGATGGACAGTGATTAGTGAATATTTAAAGAAATAGGCAGAAAGAGCCCATGACATGGAAAACCTAATTACATCATATTACAGTGGCATTACAGAAACATTGTGACATATATCCATCTTATCAGAATACAGCACGCCAAGTTGCCTATTTGCATTAGAGCGTCCCAGCACTCACTGCTTTTTGAATGATGTGTAACATCAGGCAGACAATGAAAACAATTGTCATTTACATTTTTCCTAGAGGCACAGTAACAAAGAATGGTGGTTAACTTTAAGGAGTGGCTAGAAAAATAGCTTGTAAAAAAGCAAAACATATGCACCCTAATTACCTTTGGAGAAATATAAACACAAGAAAACAATTTAAAATCCTGTGTGTGAGACTCTACAAGCAAGAGGAGCTGGTCAACTCCCCACCAGCCCTTCACTCATCCACTCTATGCGATCCAAACTAGGTCATACATTTTCACCATTTTGTGCTTGCTAAATCTAACAAAATCAGCATGCAAGCCTTTTCCCAGCACTAAAAGCAGAGTATGACGCAGGTATTAAAAATTAATGGACAATACAGTGTTCCCTGAATGCCAATTAAATCTCCAGAGGCCTGTCCTCACAGCCTTCGCAAATGCACAAAAAAAAACAAACAATGAAGGAGACATGGCCAAAATAGAGATTTTTAATTACATCTCCCACCTCATAGTGGATTAATTTAACAGACGAGCCCCTGTCATTTCCAAGCGAATAAGAGCAGCATAATCAAATGTTCAGGGAAAGAGTGTGGAATAGTCCAAATTGTTCCCTAAAGTGCTATTTACACTGCTGTTTCAGGGGGGAAAAAAGGAAGCACTTTTTTTTTCAGCTGTCTTTGATCGACGGCCTGACCCGATGCCCGATGCGGGAGTTCATTGACGTACATGGTTTTGCTGAGGGACGTTGGGGCCGGAGAAGTAATTGAGATCCAGAGCTCCGTCGCAACGGCCATGCCAATCACAGCCATCTGCTGGAAGCTGGCTGGGAGGGACACCCATTACGGCGGACACTCACGCAAATCACCCAGCCAGTGCGGTCCCAGTCAGCCCGAACACAACACGTCGATGACTGAGTCTGACAGCCCAAAGTGAAAAGAACATAAGGAAAAATGAAAATAACAGCCTTGGAAATTGCTGCCGACATCCTTTATCGCTGGGCTCGGAATGTGTTTTAACTGAGTGCCTGTGTGTTGGTTGGCTTAAAAACAAAAAAAAATCTCATGGGAGTGCTCTCACTGACAAGGCAATGTCTAAGTATAGTCACTGCCAGAACAAAACCTTGTATCTCCAACAAAAAAAGTTACTTTACGGGGAAAATAAATCTTTTTCGAATTTCAGTGAAAGTCAACATAAAAAGACTTTGTTCTAAATCAAGAGAAATTCTATAAACTGTTAGTTTAAGGTCCACTCGCACTGTATGTTGCTCTGAGAGAAGTTTGACTCTGTAGCTCTTTCATTCAAATACAGTTTGTAAGTGACTCTAGCCAATGTTTTCATCACTGTCCACAAACTAGGCTGGACGGTGCTCGTGGGATAACTATGGATAAATCAGCGAGGCACAAACTAACAAAACAGCAACATGGAAAGCTCTGGTTCCCCTTGAAAGCCTCCACTCTAACAAGAAGCTTCCAGCTGTATGAATAAGAACGAGACAGCTACAGTCTCTGAGGAGTCTGAACCACTGACTGTATATATAATAAATATGATAGACGCTCACAGGATAGAACATCCAGCCAACTGAAAACGTACTTAACCCTGCATTCATGAAATGAAATAGTGTTACTGAGTGACAAAACGAGTTTGATCATGTTTGTTTAGTCATTTACAATTGGAAAATAAAATCTTTCATTCAGGTCAAATTTGAACAAATGTGATTAATTTTGATTATCACAAAAAAATGCAACATAGAAAAGAGCATCAGTCTCTTATGTCTAGGGATGGGTATCATTAAGCTTTTAATGATATTACTTCTTTTATCGATACCGCTTATCGATTCGGTTCTTTATCCGTATTCTTATCAGTACTTTTATTGTGTTTTTTAATTAAAAACTAATTGAGAACAGAATAACAACATTTTAACCCCAATTCTAAACCAAATCTAAAAAAGTTGGACTCACTAACTACAAATATATTTTAGGTAAGCTCTGCTTTATAATTTCTTCATTTATTATTTATCTTTATTATTATTATTTGTAAATGCAGCACTATGACAGTACATGTCATTTTAATGTTTAATATTTATTTAGGCTGCATAAAATATTCAAAATATTAAGCCTATATGTATGTGTTTATTAAATTATTAACACTGATTTAGACCCCTTATGTGATGTTTATGTCATTATTTTAAAATAGCATACATACCTGAGGAGGCGGATAATGAAGTAGAAACTAGCATTTCTCTATATGCACATAATGCACTTTGGCTGGATGTTTTGATAAATTGCTTGTTTCGCCTTTACAAGCAAAAATCTTGTTGCACTTGTTGTCCAGATGAGTTAAATGTAGAAATATTTTGGATCATTACACTCTCTCCACCATCGTCACTCCATAAGCACAAGCTCTTTCATCTTGTGTGTGTGTGAGCCCTCTCGTGTTGTGTGCACGCGAGCTCTCTCCTTTTTCATTTCTCCAGTACCGACAGCTAAACCATTACCGTTAAAGCTTATCGATACTTCGGCCTTTTATAATTAGGCACCGGGGCCGAGAAAGAACCTGGTTTTTGTACCCATCCCTAATTATGTTTCATATATGTTGCACTACTTTGTCTTCTATGTTGTGTTCTATTTTTTCTTACATTTTTGTCCGTGAAGGGGTGGTTCAAGAAAGAATTTCCTTGTGCTCTGTCCGCTGTACTTTGCACACCTGACAATAAACCAACTTCAACTACAGCTTCATTGTGAGGCACTCTGTGGTTAAGCTCATAACATGGTTTCCCATGTCCATCATTTTTGTTAGGTTTTGTTGTTAGAATGATTAAGTTTGTTGGTTCGGCGTGTTGTTTAATTGGTGGTTTTTGTGGTGTTTCTTGAATTGTTTCATTGTTTTCATTCCCTGTTTTATATATTTTTGTTCTGTCGTTGTGTGCTGGCAGATTTGCCACAGTGTGATGTGTTAAGTCAGATTAGGGAATAAAACCTTCTACCTTTGTTGTTTTCGTTTGAACCTCCGAACTGCCACCGTCTGTGAACTTAAATACTGAACCTGGCAGGCCTGTCAGTAGGTTTGTGTGTGTTCTTACATTACTGCTGGAGCAACGTCACATCCAGCCATGTGTGATTACCGCAGGCTTCGTTAGCTGGATGCTTACACAGCAGCAGACAAGCCCGCGTCCAGTCAAGCGGAGCAGCGCTGTGTCTCACACATTCTCTGTTTTAATGACAAATTTGCATCTCCAAACGCCTCTCCTCCTCTCTTTCTGCCTCAGTCTCTCCCTCATGCCCTTCCTGAAGGTGTTCTTCCCACCTTTCTGACGCCTCCCCCCAAATCGAAGAGCCACTGCTGTGCCGTAAACGAGATGTGACGAAGGCACGGTGAGAGGTGGCTTCGCAATCTGTCTTACCGCATCACCCTGCTCACCTTGCATTGATTGTGTTGACAGATTGCAAACCTGCCCATAAATGACACACTAACGCAATTCAAGTAAAAAACTATAGACACGTGTGCAATATTAAGACTAAGGAACAATTCAATTTCCATCTATGCAAAGTTGACAACAAAAGCTTTCACATGTCAGGGGGTTATGCCGCCTCCTGTCATAATTATTTCAGAAAACGACAAGCTACACACTACTCTTGTGGTCTCAGTGTTCTTTTTTATTTCCTTCTCTCTGACTTTTATTGTGAGCATAGACATAAAGGGAACTATTGAACTTTCTAAACCCTCTCTAAACCAACTTTCTGAACAAAACAGCACAGAGAGTACTTGAGTATCTCCCAGCTAATACCTTGCTCTGAATGAGCTTTGGCTTCATGTTAGATCTCAGGAAACCATGAGAAAATGTTATGCACTCAAATCAACCACACATAGTGAGCGTTTTGGCACTCTTCCAGTAAACTGAACATTAATACTTTCATAACAATCAACAATGAACTGGTCAGTGGAGTGTACATTGGTCACAAACAAAACCAAACATTCTCTTCTCCTCCAGAGTTCCACTACCTTTCATCATGGCCAAATTGTTATTGTTTAAACCAAGAGCTAGCCTGTCCTCACCAATTAAATTGGTCATCAGTGTTTAAATCCAGTGTGTTGAGTGAGAGGACCAAAACATGGTTCAGTTTCAGCTGAGATACTTGTGTTGTGAGTGGTTGGTGAGTCTAGGGCCAAAGTGGTAATGTTTGATTTGGCCTGCCACACCATCCAAGAAGAGAGAGGGTGGGGGTGGGGGGGATGCCTTCAACACAGATCATCATTTGTAGTTTGACATAACATTTTTGTTTATTTTATTGCTGAACTACAAAAGATTAAACTGATATTAAACGTTTCAATTAAATGTAAATTAATTCGATTTTTTTTTTGTACATGCGCATTTCAAGGTGCAGCCCCTCCTGCTTTATGACTTTCCAAGTCAGTTAATGTCAACAAATTAACAAATGCAATAATGGAGAAATCAAGGCGGTGGCACACAGACAAGAGAAATTTTTTAAAAGTTTGGCAAGACGAGTTTTTATTCACTGAAGTCAAATCCAATGCAGTATGTCTAGTTTGCAAACAGACGGTTGCTGTTTTAAAAGAGTACAATATCCATCGTCGTTATGAAACAAAACACCTCTGTGGGCAGACTTTCAGTCTAATGAACTTGGACAAGAGTAAACTCAGAAGCAAACGAACTGACTCTCACCTACAAAATATCTTGTCTTTGTCTGTAAGTCAGCTACAGCCCAATCTTGAAAAACTTCTGAAAAATTAGGACCAGTTTCATATCCAGGGGTGCCGCCAGGGGGGGAAAGGTTAGAATGATTCTAGGGGCCCGGCAGTGACATGGAGCCCTGTTAGGGGCTAGTAATATTGTCTTAATTAATCACTCTAATCTTTCATGGGGCCCAAGGTTTCTGGCGGCGCCCCTGTTACAGCCTATTGCTTACTGCTTGACTAGTGTGTCTGGCATTGAACTCTATTTTACACTGAACACTTGCAGATTGTTTGTTTTTATTGTAATACATTCATTAAAATGCAAAACTTTACAAATAAAATTGCATTAGTTAATCAGACTAAAGTTGTATTATATTTATTTTAAATATTATTACATTAATAAGGGAAAACCATAGCAACATTAATGTAATGCAGTTTGATAGATGATGCTAAATTTACTTTTGGCCCACAGCACCTCAGTCAAGTTAGACTTTTGGCCCTTCAAAGGAAAAGGTTTGGGCACCCCTGGTCTAGTGGATAATGTTGCTGCCCTCCAAAAAAGAGGGTAGGGTTCCATTTCTAATTTAGCTTCAAAAAGAGACCTTGGGAAAAACTGCTAACTCTGCATTTGCCTACACTTGTGAAGCTCAAAAACTGTAAGTCACTTTGGATAAAAGGGCCCAATCTAAAGCCAGATCCAGGTCTCTGGAATTTAGGCACTGTTCATTTGGGCCGGATAGAGTGACTTTTCTTAAAGCACATTTTGGTGATTTCCCTGCTCAGGAACACCTGTTTCACCTCGCCAGTTAATTGTCAGTTTTAGTTAATGTGTTTGAGGAGAAGAACCATAAAACTGTGCAGGACACTGACCCTCCAGGACCGGAGTTTGACACCCCTGCCTTAAAATATTAGAGAAAACATATAGACAGAAATCATATACCACTCTACCAGCCCTGCCAACTTATAAATATACTGGTGAAGTCATAATAAAACATAATTTACAAATTACTTTAATGGTTGTTAATGTCACTAGTTCTTGTGCCAAGTCATTTTTGGACCACGTTCTACTTCTCTAGCAAAAACAAGCATATTTACAATGGGATCCAAATGTCTTAATTCTTGGATTTTTTTTTTACTTCTGCACAACACTGACTATGTTAATGCTTTGGTACAAAAATAATTGTTTTTAGCCTCACCACTTACACTCAAGTGTATTTTATCTATTCATCAGAAGCTTTTGCACAAAATGCACAAAAAGTGGAGTCCATGCCAGCTCGAGTGCATGTAAAAAGCATAAGGGAGGCAGCAGATACAAAAAATAATAATCTCAAATTCAGATAAATGTTGTAAATGTTTCACTTTCAGTACTGCTGACTCTATAACATGTAAAGGAACCTGTTGTAAGGAAGTAAAACAAAACTAAAATAGAAGCATTGTATTCATGTGTGTGACATCATTCTTCCAGTAGTTTTTCCCAGTAGGGCTTTCTAAAGGGATGCAAAAACTAAATATTGCATATTTAATCATGCAATTTAGAGACCTGTGTTTCAAGACTACACAAGTATGTTATTACATGACATGATGGGGATTTGTTTTTGGATAAGGAATAGCAGTCAAATTGTGCAAAAACTGCCAAAAAGTAGCAAGTATTTAACAAGTAAAATATAAAACATGAAATAAGAAAGTGACTTCTAGTATTTGGCTTTGTTGATTTATTTTCAGTGAAATAACTCCTGTTCAGACTAGCCAAGGCAAGTGATGCACAAGCAGAATGTGCTTGTGAGATTTTATTTCAGGAGTCTTGGTGGGAAATACAAACAAAGGGGACACTGAGCCCAGTGTAACTTCTGATAAACAGTGAAACAGAAACAGTCGCTTAACAAAGCACTAGACAGCCACACAGCAGGATGTTAACATTCCAGAAGAGCGGGGAGAGGGAAGTGCCAGATACAGCTGGGGGTATTGCACATGAGACCCGGCCTTGACATTAACAGAATGGACATTTTAAAAAGAAGGATCTTTTCATTAACAATTGTTACTGTGCTCATTTTTGCTATGAGTGTTAGGGATTGTTTTATTACATTTCTTGCACTGTTCTAACAAACTGAGGCACCGTCCATGATGTTAGACAACAAAAAAACATGAAATACTTTGTATCATGCTTCTATTTTAAGCTGGCCCATCATTTTGAGATGACAGCAACAGTAAAGTCTAGGTGCATTTCTGCGAGAAAATGCAAAATGTGTTTGGAGACTTTCAAACATTGGTTTTAAGGGAAAAAAATGTACGCACACTTTGAATTCAAACTGTCAATATTCTGATTTCATGCTACTGCTGTACCGCCAAGGGGCACCACCTTGCTGGCTCATTTCCGTTTAAGGATAGCTGAACATGTCACCACAGTCAGGGCTCATTGTTTTTAATTAAACAACAACAAACAGTGACACATGTCTTTTTTTGTATAACTGACTTGAACTTTGGTCTGCTGTGTGAGTTTTGCTCTGTGTTTGTTTCCCTGTGTCTTGTAATGCAATCACACTAATAAGTGATACAGTAAAAATAGATGGATTAATGCATTTACAAGTAATGTTGTCCTTGGCCTTCAGCCTCATTTGGCTATTTTATTGAGCTATTTTTTATGTTTTATTTTACTTGATGGGCTGCATGAGATCAGGTTTCCAGGTCAAGCGTTCTTTCAGGAGAAATGTTTACTGATGTAAACTGATGTGTTATACTTTCAGCTTTTTGACCAATTTCACCTTGCAGGCTAATGTATTTAACACTGTAACATGAAAAGTTTCTGATAATCATCTCAAAATGGCCTGCTAAACAGGGAAGGTACAGCTTAGAATATGCTGCTTAGTAAAGTTAGTGAGGAAACATAGTGAATTTTAGGACTTTTTAAAGGGTGATCCAAGCTCATTCCGAGAAAATCTCATTTACTGTGACCTATATGTCCTCAGGAAATAACTGTAATTCACCAGAACAGTAGCTTGGACATTAAACTAACTGTTCTACTGCTTTAGATTCAAACATTGGATGCTTTCTTTGGTCAAAGTTAATGTTGTGCTGGAAAGCTCAGTAAAACCTGCATGTATTGCATGTGATTTTATTCTTGGTTTTTAACTTTCAGCTATCATTGTCATTTGTTACCTTCGTACATAAGCAGGGTTTTATGAGTGAATTGCTGCTCTCATCAGGGTAGGTATTAGACTTGAAAATTGAAAATGAAGGTAATTTGTCTTGAGTTCTTTATTTGTTATTTTAATAATTCAGTTATTTCATGACATGATTAGATAATACAGTTTCATTCTTTAAATTTCACTTCACATAGATACATTAATCAGATTAGATGTACTGTATCTATTGTAGAACATTTCCAGATCTTTATAACATGGTTCTCTAAGAGAACTATATCAGTGGGACCATATGCCAACATTAGGAGAGCGTTCACTCAGACTAAAGCCCTGCGAGCAAAAGTAAACCATGCGTGGGGCTTTTTTACTAATTCATGGTGCTGTTTTAGTTGTTAAAGGATGTGGGACATCCTTGCACAGGGCACTCCAAAACAGCTGAAACACACCCATGAATGAGCATGGGGACTTTATGGCTATATTGCGTTCCAGCATGTAAGCAATATGCCCCAGGTGAAAAGGCGCTAAAAGCGAAGGCCTGCCCAAAGGCAGTGCTTTGCTCAAGAATAAACCTAATGGAATAGAAACTTAGTAGAAGCCATGAAGCATGAGTGTGTGTGTGTGTGTGTGTGTGTGTGTGTGTGTATGTGTGTGTGTGTGTGTGTGTGTGAGAGTGTGTGTTTGTGTGTGTGTGTGTGTGTGTGTGTGTGTGTGTTTTGGGTGTTTGTGATTTGGCTGTGCTAGTATTTAACATGGACAATTCTGTAAATACAAGGAAAAAAGCTGGCCAGCAAATAGAATGTACACTTCAGGGATCTATAAATATTGTCTGACAGGTCTTATCACATCTATCACTCAAGCCAGCCTCTAATTTGAATCATTGCCACATTGCTAAGCAGGTGCTAATTCGATTTTTCGCGACAGTGGCACAAAAGCAGATCTTTTTCTTGCACACATTGCATGACTAACATCTGCGTCCGTAGGGCTGTGGTGGCTTACTGTGGCTGAAAGGCAATGATGAATAGCTCACTGGCAGGGCCTTATTTGTCTCCTTGATCAGTGTTATCTGCAGTTTTTTTTCTCCCTGGGATGCTGACTGTTCCCACTCCTCTAGTCCACCCTTTTTTCTGTGTGTGTCTCACTTGAGATAATGTCACTGGAAGGGCATGAGGAGCACTTTCGTCCCTCAACTTTCACAAACCACACTGGCCACTTTTCATCAAGCACCACAGCAGACATGGGAATGCATGTTAAAAGGTTATCGGTGGCCTTCAAAGATCACTATCAAAGACAGCACCTTGAATGCACCGCCAAAGAGAAAACCCCGATGTTGAAATGCGCTGACAAAAGAGTGTCAAAGGAAAGTGCCTTTTTGGAAAGGAATTTGTGAAGATGTCTGCAGTTTCTGAAATGTTTCTGAGGCTTGTAAACAGTGTCCCTCAAAACTCAGACGAAAACTGCGATGTCTTCCCCCTAGAAGAAAGGAAACTGTGCGCATTTGATTTAACGTGTGAGAGTGTGCAGCAGAGGTTTGAAAGATCCCACTTACACCAGTGAATAGGGCTTTCCCCAAAAACACTGTAAACAACTTTCGACTGAGGAAACTGTAAAAAGGGAAAGAGTAAATAAATACATAAATAAATCAACTTTTAAAAGTCCATATGTAGCACAAGTGAAGACAAACTAAAAATCAGTCCAGATACTGAATCATGGGGGCCCAGCTCCTTGATCCAACTCACTTAATTACCAGGTTTAGTGTACAGTGGGGCAAAAACGTATTTAGTCAGTCACCAATTGTGTAAGTTCTCCCACTTAAAAAGATGAGAGAGGCCTGTAATTTTCATCATAGATATACTTC
>JBBMFX010000134.1:7164181-7179158 GCA_037832545.1 Rhabdalestes septentrionalis | reverse complement strand
TAGTAGTAGTAGTAGTAGTAGTAGCAGCAGTAGTAGTAGTAGTAGTAGTAGTAGTAGTAGTAGTAGTAGTAGTAGTATTAGTAGTAGTAGTACTAGTAGTGGTAGTAGTTGTAGTAGTAGTATAGTATTAGTATTAAGAAGAAGAAGACTATATAATAAAAATGCAGAACGAATGCAGCCCTGTGGTTCACACTGGATACCACATGTAAAGTGAACAATAAAATATAATTATCTGGCAAATCACTACAACTATATTTATATTAACATAAATAATTGGCTTTAGGGACATGCATAAAATCATTCTGCTTTGTAGTAATCTGCTGTTGAATGGAATGGTATTCTGTCATGATACACCAGTAGAAACTACACCCAGTTCTTAAAGAGATTATAACATCTTTCCCTCAGTTCTATTTTAAGCCATAGAGATCTTTTCATGTTTCTTTTACAAAAGTGTTTCAGCAGCAGCCTGTTTTAGTACTGGCGCCTTGAGTTTTGCTCACAACTTCTGAAGCAGAAGACACACACAGGTCCCAGAGAAGCTTGAACAGTCTAGAAAGCACTTAGCCCACATTAAGTCCATTTTCTTGTTAAGCTGAACATGGACGACTATTAATTGCTGTCTTTGCATTCAGTGGCAGCTCTGCGTGCTCGCCGACATCTAATTAGTCAAAGTCAGCGTGCAGGTTAGCCGGGTCAGGGAAGTGTTCAAAAGCCTCACTCCGCATTGTCATGCCACCATGATCTCTTCCCTCCCCCCCTGCTCTCCCCACCAACTCCGGCTTTTTTCTACTTGTTTTTTGACTTGCAGCCGACGAACACGCAGGCGAAGGAGAACAGAACATCAGAGTAGCACCAATTAAGGTGAAAATCAGCCTTTGAATTAAAAGTGTACCTCGGCATAACAAGTGCATTGGTGCCAATTTTAACGGATGAGAGATTCTAATTGGAAAACATTCAGACGGTTTGGGTGAAACGACATAACGAGTAATGAATCCTACAGAGGACACGTTCCTGATGCAGAATCTGTCAAAACACTCGGAGCCCAATGAGTCAATGCCGGAGCCGCTTCAAATTACCGTGGACGGATCGAAGCGCAGGGCGCAATCGCAGCACAGCCCGGAGTGTATTTCTCTCTAAACTACGCATTTGTTAACTGCTTTATACTCTAATGTCGAGCACCAGTTCCTCTCTAAGGGAAAGACACAAAGAAACATCAACTGTATTGCGTACTATGTAGGTCACCTGCCTCTGAGCAAGGGTCAGGCACCATGGTGCATTTTCTGACCAGCACTGGCAGAGAATCAGAGAGCTCCTGCGAACCCAGAGGACTAGCTTTGTGTGTTTAATGTACTGTGAAGAAATACACCACAGGGAGGAGGAGGGATGAGAAAAAAAAGAGTACACAGCTAATATAATAAACCATGCAGGCTATACCCTTCATAATTAGATCAGGCCGCTGTACAGTTCATGCAAATGTTCACTGGTAAAATGAAAAGGAATAAGCAGGGTACATATTTTTTACAATGCGGAGTAAATGCTGTGTCTGCTTCCAAAAATAAACAAACAAACAAACAAACAAACAAAAAACAAACAAACAAACAAATAAATAAATAAATAAATAAATAAATAAATAAATAAATAAATAAATAAATAAATACTCATAATAATAATAATAATAATAATAATAATAATGGTTTCACCTTGTTTGGCAAGCTTGTATGTTTGTTTGCTTGCTGCCTACCCAACCACCTGAACTTGTTTGATAGCGTGGAAATGCAGCCAAATATTCAGTGAAACATGACCAGCAAATATAACAGGAGCAGCACTGCGGTAATATGTGCGCTGGAGCAATGAGAAGTATTCCTGTGCTCTGCTCATCCACAGCACGTGATTGGCTCACTGCGGGTCACGTGGCCATCTGGCTTATCACAACATTGGAACAGGAAATTACCTGCATGTTCTAGCCAAGAAAGGCATTTTCCCAGTGCGCCTTCGCCAGTCATCACAAAGTGATATACCACTGCTAATATGTCCCTGATGTTCATTTTTTGAATCATTTAACTTAGAAAGCCTTTCAAACAGAGAAGAGTTTGTTAAAATGGGCCTTTGCTGTGGAAAGTTGGCAGCTTCTGTTAGACTCTTTTGGAGTCCAATTTTGATGGAAATGCGGATACAGTTTCAACCAGTGCCACATTTGTATGTGCAGGTATGACATGACTTTGGCTATGTCTTTGCTTACTTGCAGGAAGTAAAAGCAAGGTGTACGGTGAGAAACTCTGAGTTTTGAAATTGCTAACATTTCCACCATCTATAATATTGCGGTTAAACTTTTTAGCATATATACTGTTGCACAGGAATTTAACGAATTAAACAGAAAGGTGTGAATGCAAGTCAGATTTGATTGTTCATGTGTGAAAAAAGTTAAAAAGTAATTTTGAAGAAATCTCTACAGTGTTGCCATAGACCAAATCTAATTATGAGTTTAACCAATGAGCTGAGAAAAAAATTTAGTTGCAAAACAAAAATATCTCTTCACATCCAATCTCAACAAAGTAGTCTCGAAACTTTTGGGGGATTCTGCTGTTTTAGGAATCAATACATCTGACATTAGACCCGCTCAGTGATCCGGATCTCTGTGTGCAATGTGTTTTTGGCAAGTGCCGAGCTTCCAGTACCTCGCCTCTCCAGCGGACATGTTGTCATGGCAGGCTGTCACTTTGAGCAATGGCTTGTCATTGTCATGCCGACGAACAGGCCGAATTGAGGCGCGCAGCTGGAGTTATGTTAAGTGTAAGGCAAAGTGACAGAAATGCTAATGAAGTATCAAAACTGACAAGGCTCTGCTATCGACGCACATCAGGCCGTCAATGATTTATTAGCCGAAGGGGTTGAGGCACGCGTCACCGTGTGCTAGATAGCTAGTGTCTCCTGGGTAAACACGCCGGCAGGCAAGGGCGCCATGCTAGCAATATAACTTGCAATATAACCAAACCACAGGCTATGTGCTTAAGTGCCATTTTAAGAATGCAAAGCAGCTGCAGTGTATTTGCAAGAGAGGGAGAGTGTGTGTGTATGTGCTTTTAAATGTCTCTGTGTGCTGAGTAAGCTTTTCTTCCTTCACCCCGCCATCCGTTCCTGTCCCCTTGATCCAAAGAGCAGAGCAGAGCTCCGGCGGCACCCCAATTATCGTACCGTCATTCAGCATTGCTCATTCAGCTCGGCCCCGCTGCCGCCCACCGCCACTTTCATTTCAGCCCGGAGATTCCAGCCAGAGCCTCGGGGAGCCGAGGGTGGTGAGGTTAAACATTGCGTGGCTCAACTGAAACTGGCATTAGAAGTGAGAAGTGAGAAGGGGGTGGGGGGGTGCTGGGGGGTGTGACTTGAAAGAACCGCTCACTCCGCTGTTCCAATACATTATTTGCATCCCAGTCGGAGCTGAGAAAGGCTCGTGTGTATGCTAGCTTGCTAGCTCTCCACTTGGTGCTTGCCAATTAAAGCTCAGCCTTTCTTTTTGAGCAGGCTGCTGGAAAGCGACCTAGTTTGACACACCAACAACTTTGCTGGTGCATAATTTAGTCAAGGTTGTGCTGTGAGGAGCAAAACAACAGAACAACAAGGGAGGCCTCTCTCAGGTGATTATCCCTTAAAAGTGCAGAGCAGTGTTTCCCAACCCTGGCCCTGGACAGCCCCTACCCTCCCCCAACTTTATGTTGAGTTTTCCCTCACCCCAGCACAACCGATCCAGCTTATCAACTAATTAATATGCCTTTACTGGTTTAAAGTAGATGCTCTTGAACTGGAAAACATTAAAGTGTGCAGGGCAGCGGCTCTTCAGGACCAGGTTTGGTAACCTATGGCCTCGAGCAAATTAAAAGCATCCTATCATGTATTTAATTAGAAATTACCCAATGAAGGGTATTTACATTTAAATAAGATTTACATTTTTTTAGCAAAAGCCTTGAGTCTGCATGTCTGATTCATTTCCATTAATTTCCATATCAAGAAATGCAAAACAGGTATTCTTTCCAACAAACTCATCAGTGTCAAATCATAATAATTCCACTTCTACTTACGAACACCAGTGTGGTGTTGGTGGAAAGTTTAGAATCTTTATACTCTCTCACAGATGAATAATTTCTTCTGCTGTGCCACAAGGAAGGCACAATTGCAAACATATTGAGAAAGGGGGAAAAAGACATCTAAACATCTGTACCTGAAATTCCTCTTCATGCCTCCATCAAACAGAGAGGTACATTGATTTTAGCCTCTTCACATCCATTAAAGAATATTCATACATGGTGGTAAATATTAGAACAGCTGCTTTCTGCATAATTTATACATCTTAACATCTGAGAGAGCACCCGCCCCCGCAAAGCTGTTTCAGTGGTCCCCTGCAAATCAAGACCGAGTCCCTGCTTGCCAAGGCTTTGTGTCTTGGTGGGGCTGTTCATTTTTTAATACTGAGGGAAGAAAAATAGATTGACTAATGATGTTGATTATTCAGCAGGGTAGACCAACATGTTGCGATTTCTTCCTTGAGCAAAGTGTGAAATCTTTGGAGAATAGCAGACTGCACTGAAAATATTCTTCCGCCGGCTGCATACCCCCATGTTTAAAGGCCCACCCTAATAACACACACGCGCACAAGCATACACAAACCCACACACGTGCACACAAATGTGCAGTCTCAGAAAAAAGAGAGTTTTCTCTAAGGATCCCATTTGAGTCCTCCATTAGCTTTGATGTTGATAGCTATTAAAAAGATTTCTTACTTGATGTGTGTAATTAATGTTCGCTCTTTGTTCTCCCTTCAGTGTTTGAGAGGAAGAACATCCATAATTCCACACTCCTTCAAGTTCATTTTCATACTGCAATCAGGTTTTTTTTTTCTTCTCATTCTTCCGTCATTCAGAGATTGGAAGAAATCCATTTCTTTTATGAGTTTTTGAAAGGGGGTTTTGGGTTTTTTTTTTTTTTTTTTTTTTTAAGAGCTGCAGGACTGAAGGCCCGCTGTGAGCAAAGAGAAAGCTCTTTTCTTGCACGGTGGACAGTGCTGATGCATTGTTGCATGAGAGTAGCCCAGGGCTCTCTGTGCTTGCATAACAGGAAGTGGGGAAGTGGAGGAAGGAGTGGGAGATTAATGGTGTATAAACAATATGGAGGGGAAGGATAAGCAAAGGAGCCGAGTGATGTGCACTTCCAGTGCAATTCTTGTCATTGGCAATGCTGTAAATCATACAGGCTGTTAAAGAGTCCGTTGAAAGGTTTTTCCCCCGTCCCTCGAGTGGGTGCCACTGGAATATGCTACCTGCCTTACCCGTCTACACATCTGCCTGAGTGATTCAGCATTATCCTTTCTTGCCTCATAAAACACTCCTTGCTGAAGCAATATACAGGTATAACATGATTCATTTTCAGGGGAAGCTGCACTCAGGTACTTATGAATCAGCTGCAGGATCAGGTGGAAAAGACTCCTGATGTGAACCCTAGAAGTCCTATGGGCATGAACGAGTGCAAATTCAAACCCTTGCATCCCCAGCCTTGACAAATGCAGCAGCTACAATCCAGGCAGACGTGTGAAGGCTTTGCAAAATGATGCCACTGTGACACACTAGGGCCTAAAGGCAAGATGAGGTGATCACACCCGACTTTGTCCATTTAGAGTGGTTTTCTACCGACACACACGCATCATTGTGATGTCTCGTGATAAAAGGCTTCATTTCCTCGTGGGCAGACTGACTGCAATGGTGAGCGCCAAATAACCCAGAGACCATAGGCTCATTAAATACAATGAGATGGTGAATCACACCATTCTGTTAAGTAGTCTAGTAGTCATGGAAACAGCATAAGGAGCTACTTGCTAATGCTCAAAATTATGGACTAATAAACTCGTCTAGCAAATTTGGTAAACCTTCGCTTGTTGAATTACCATTAGACCCCTTGAAAGAATGTGCAACTTCCCAATCTGTTTGTGGTGGTGGAACGAGTGTTTCCCATTAGTCTTTGTGTACTGGTACAATGAAGGGATTCAACCACAAAGTATGTTTCTCATTAATTGCCGAGCACAAGTGCAGCCCTCAACAACACGGCGCAAAAACCTGTCCACTCATGCCGCACTCCAGCCGAATAGATTGCTCTTGTTAACACAAGTTGCTAATGTGCTCTTTAAGATACACACTTCACAACAATAGCGGCAACAGCAGAAATGTAAGCATAGTGGAAATATTTTCATAACAACTGAATGGGGTCATCGCAAGAATTAAAATAATTTTACCACTTTTATCGCCTTTAAACCAAAGAAGAAGCAAAGGAGAGGCAGAGTAAACTTGTCTGCTTATACCATATCAGTGAGAGGTGGGGATAATTGTAGAGGTGGGGGTATTCATCTCTATTGCAGCACTTCACCTATACAACATGTCATGTTGCCAGCGTCTAACTCAGTAAATGCTGAGAGACAGAGCATTAGATAGCCACAGTGTTCCAGCGCCAATGCAAATGCTGAGCTGCCGTCCTCCATTGCTGTTTCCTCAGTGCTCATGCACCGATTAGCAGTGTCAGTGAGAGGTACACTTCTTTCCACTATGTTGCCTGAGCTGGACAGGCTGGACTAGTTTCTACCTCTTAGGTTTGTAGAGAAACGGTAGCAGGCAGGTGGCATCTTACAGGCCCCAGTGCAAAAAAACTTCCACAGGTCCCTCATAGGATAATATCCATCAATTAATTTAAAGCCAATTAATAGAGTTTTTTTGTTATTCACAGTGTGTATCAAACAATTCACGGCTCTATTGTAGGTTAAAATATACTTTTCAGTTATCATAGCAACATATGAGTCATGGGTGGAGAATTATGTCATTTACCTTGAAAAGCAGTGATCTCTTGGGTCCAGTAAAGACATAATCAGCCCCTGTCAACATGATGTGAGACGCAAAGGCTAAGAGGATTTTGATGAAGCTGCACTGTGGAAGAAAATTGTAATATGTGTATCTTGTCTGTAAATTAAACTGCTTCTGAGTCATTAAGCAGATAAAACAGACAGGTAAACTGCAGGGATTCTAGAGTTAAAAAGCATAAATATTACTCGGATATATCTATTAAAAATAGAATTTATTTTGGTCAATCTTCAAACCATATTGTCTAACCAGATTATTAATATTACTCTAAGGTAAGATATGATACTGTTCATTAAGAACAAACTGGACATGTGTTTCACTTTGAAGTAATTCTACATACATTACACAGTGGTCTGCTAACTTACCACCTTTTGTTCAAGAGCAGATTAACGTACGCTGTGAAGCTTGGGAAACTTAAAATTGATTCCTATCTGTTTAGTTGCTGAATACAGATTCAAAGGTAATGCAAAACACTCAGAGCACATCATACTGTGAGAAAAACAGAGTATTTCATATAATATTTGCTCTGGGACTCATTCCAGCCAAGTGGGAATACCATTTGCAATTAGTGCTGACAGGGACCCCATGTAAATGACATGTGGGTATGAGAAAAAAAAAACACAAACACACACACACAAAACACAAACACACACATGCACACGCTCTGGCAGGAATTCCTCCGCAATGATGCTTCTTTCTCATAATAAAGACATCTGTGCTTCGCGTCCAAACAGTTCTAATATACCGGAGAGGAAAAAATGTATGCTGCATCCCTGATTTGTTTGCTGTTATTAATGGGGCAGTGAAGAAGGAAATGTTCTATGGCTGTCAGTGCAATATCTGACCTCTGAGAGCACATTAAATCAAGGCATTAGGGCCTGTAGTAATAATAAGGATAGCAGAGTGCCATGGTCAAAACAAACATAGCCCCAGACACAGCAAAGCCATGGGCCCTGGTTGCCTCAAACACTGGAGGGAGAATTAATATCTGGACTTAATCTGTCATATTGGGGCAGTGACCTGGCGCAGAGCCCTGTGGTGTGTGTGTGTGTGGATGGTTTGAGATCATGCTAGTGTGTGTGCGTGGGGGGCTGCTAAACTCAGTGGGTCGTTAAAGAGGCTGGAGTTGAGAGCTTTTTCTTACTGGATTTATAGAGGCAGAGGCTCAAGATCAGGTCAATGGTCTTTTCGCAAGTGCTTCAAGTATTTGAGACCGGTCTCCAAGCAAGGTAGATATTGTAAAAAGTGCTGCTCCATGCAGTTTTGTTTTTCTATCCAGTATGAGCATATCTTTTTTATTTGCCACTGACTGTTTCAAACGAAAATCCTGAAAACATTTTGAGAGATGCCACGAACAGTGTAAACATTTTTCAATCCAGTTACTATGTTTTGTTCTGAAAGGCACTTGTTGTCACACTGTGCAGAGATTGGAACTATTTGTAACTAGCATAGCTTGATATACAAAGGTTTATTTCCCATCAAAATGACAGAAAGCGTGCACAGAAGTGCAGATAGCCATGAGTGAGAGGATTCTGAAAACTGGTCATCTGGCTAGACTATATGTGCTGTATAAATAAAAGTACTGAATTGAGCCACTTACTGCTGAGTCAGGATTTGAATTGCCCACAACTTGCTTAGTCTTGCATGACTGAATGCAATAATATACTCACAGCAATGTTCCAACATCCAGTGTAAGGCTTTTCCTGAATATTAGCTGCTGTTTCTGCAGCTAATAGTTCTCAAGAAAAAAGCTTTGAATGAGCAGGTGTCTACAACATTTGGGACCGAATTCATAAAGTCTGCCAGTGACCTTGTTATTCCAAGCAATATGTGCAGGATGGTATTTAAGTCCAAGTCATAAAGTCACCAGAACTGCAAGCACTGCACATGTCTCTTCTCCAGTATGTGACCTTAGTAAAAGTCACTGTTACTCAGGTAATAGTGATCACAGGCCATTCTGCCTAGTGTCTGTTTTAGGTGTTGAAATAAACACAACTGATGTACTGTTGTACCCACAGCCATAATCAATGTTGATTCATTCAAATCATAATAGTACCAAAACAGTATCTCTCCAAATACTATATATGTTTGACGGGCTCTGTTATATTGTAGAGTATATGTGACTTGCCTGTTTGACCAAACATGTCTGAAAACATTATAGGAAAAATAATTGAATTGAATGATTGAATGGCTCCTTACCGGGAAATGTACTGTCAGACTGACTCAGGTGGTATTTACAGCAGGATACTGATCTGTTAGGGATCGCACATGTAAATGAGTGAAATGTGCAGTAGTGCCACATTTGACGCAACAAGATAAACAGGCTGGTATTTCTCATTTGTGATTGAGCAAATGTGTTACTGTGATGCTGTTTGCTCTTAAAGCTATTTAAAATCTGATGGTGTGTTTTATGTATCTGGCTCATCTGGTTCAATGAAGCTAAGATTACACTGCAGTGCAATGAAAATGTATTCACTAATACATGGGAACATGAAATGATAACTATATGTATATTTTACTTGACTATTCACCTATTAATAAACTATTAATTAACAGTTGTGCAACACAGTCAGTACAAGTGTTTTAACAGGTTTGTATTTGGGTAGTATTCTTTAGCGCTAAAATAAAAGGGCATGGTCTGTAAATGAGTCCAATTCTACGACAAATTGTCAAATTGCTTGTGTTAACACTGGCTGCTACTGTGTTTTAGAATTGTTAGGTATCCATGCTAATTTGAACCTTCACAAGTCGTCTCTGTAAAAAAAAACTGTTAATGTCAGAGAATATAAGTGACATTCACTGTAAATGTCTTTTACAAATGTTATTTTGTAGACATTTGAACATAATGCTTCTCATTATCACTGATTACAAAAGTGATCCAGAAAAAATATCACAAACCTGTCCACTCATACTGCAATTAAGTCCAAAAATTGCTCGTTTTAGCACAAGCTACTAATGTGTTGGAAGTGCTGCAAGGTATTAGTGCCTATTTGAACCCCCACAAGTCATCTCCATTAAAAACCAGAGGCTTTAGCCTCAAATCTTTAGGGATTCTGACAGAGAAAGGAAGTGGCATTTGGTATCATTTGCAATGCACGCATACATGGATGCTTATGTATAATTGCAAAAGCTTTGGATACAACAACTGGTGGTACTATTTGTTTTTCACCAATGCCAAAACGTCCATCTGAAGAGAAGAGTGTCTATTTAAATATCTTGGATGCTCCTATGAAAAAAGACATTTTAGCTTCAAATCTGCACAGAGACAGAAAGGAGAAGAAAGGATGTCACATTTGGTGTGAATTACAATGCATTGCACCATGGTTGCTCAGGAATAATTGCAAAGGCACTAGAGAATGATTTTGTGTAGAATTACATTTTTGATCAAATTAGAATCCTTCTCATCAAATGAGTGACTGGATATCTTTAAATCATAGCCAGTCCGTTTTCTTAGAGTAAACAAATCAATAACCATAACATTGCAAAACAAATGGCACCTAACTTACATATACTAAATTTAAAGTAATTTTCACTCATTTGCCTGTAAGGGACTGATGAGCCCTATGTGATGTTCTTCTGTTTTGGACCCTCTGACCGTTGGGATGGGCTCTTGCATACCTCCATGAAGCAGTTCAGATAATGGGGGGATTTGTTTTGGATCATTTCTATTTCATCATGTCCCTTCATCATGACATTTTGACACAGTGCAAATTACTGCAATTTTTTGTATTAGTCATTTCAGTACAGAAATAGCAAAACAACTGTAATGTAAGGTATACGTACAGAGGAATTAGGGAATATGGTAGAATAATTACATTTTCCATTAATTTTCTCATGTCCCTGTTTGGGATTTTGAATTTGCCTGGGTGGATTTGTTTTGGATCGTTTTTATTTGTCCCTTCATCATGAAATTTTGACACAGTGCAAATTATTGCAATTTCCAAATAATACAAAAAAGGCAACAAAAATGGGAAAAAAATGTTTTGTTCCTACAGTGACAAAATGAAAAAAATGAAAAAGCATTAGAGACTATGATTGGGTGTAGAATTTATATTCGTATGAGCTTTTTCTGGAGCCTTTGTTACCTCCTTAGGACAAAAATGAGCCCAAAGGTTCCTGTAAAATACTTTATGAAAGAAAAACATGTGATCTCTATCATTTTGGATAATCTGTATTAGTCATTTCAGTACAGAAATAGCCAAAAATTGGCTCATTCAACAATGTAATGTATAGTTACAAAAGCATTAGAGAATTTGGTAGAAGACTTAAATATTTCATAATTTCATTAACTTTCTCAAGTCCCTGTTTGGGAGGGTTTTTTTTAGTTGCCTGCATAGGAATAGAGAAGATAGTTTAGCCTTAAAACAGTAAGGTTTCTGAAGAGAAAGGAAGTAGCATTGGGTGTAATTTACAATGCACGGCAGTACAGCGGCTGACTGCAGCTCATATTACGGCTCCCATGCCATGGGAGAGTCAGCGATTACATTCATTATCACAACAGGATTGCACCACTGCGTTTTAGTAATTGACGGAACACGCAGCGGACTATGCTGCGTCTTTCATATGTGAATAATGTGTCGGGCAAAAGAAGAAAAGGAGACTGTCACGAAGGAACAGAGGGAATGAGAACTAAGAGCAGGAGAGAAATGTCCTTTAAGTGGGTGGCTTTTGCTACCTTTTCATTCTTATATCAGCTGTCTGCTATAGACTAAGTGTCGCTGTCAACACCACCACATTGCCTTCCAGGACCTTCAGAGCAAGCCTGAATAAAAGTTGCTGTCCAGATGTTCAGGTGTTCTTGCTAGGGGCAATTTTTGTCACAATTGTGGATATTTTTTGTCATTTCTCCTTGCGATAAAATGGGGCAGTTTTTCTTACAAGACAACATCAAACCATAATACCGTAAAATGACAGTGAATTATAGCTCGGCTTTTCAATTACAGCCCAGCATTTGATTCCACTCAGGAAACTTGGCATGACTCTCAGGCAACTGGGGCTAAGTAACTTTACCTGCTCATTTTCCAGCTGCAGATTAATGATGGAAATTCTGAAGTCGTTTCTGAAGAACTCTTGTAAGACTGCAAATTGCTTGATCGTACTTCTTTCTTACGAAACACTGAAAAGCAACTGTGTGAATGGCGGCATTCGATCTATCAGTCTGCAGAACATACCGATAATGGACTGGTGAAGACCGTAGATGATCAGAAAAATCTGGGGAGTTGTCAGTAGACTGGGAGTCAAAACAAGAATTCAGCTCTAAATGTTTGTAAAACTAAAAGACTGACATATTTTATGTAAATCTTGAGAGGTGGAAAAAGTCAGCTGCATTTAGCTGTTAAGACTGAACATTTCAAACAATTTGACATGAAGGAAGAACACAAGTATGATCTTCAAGGAAGCGCGTCAACACCTTTTTCTTCTGGCATGCCTTAAGGGATGCAGAGTTGTTGGAGCATATGGTGCTGAACTTCTTCCACTTCACAACTAAGAGTGCTTTAATGTGTAAGTGTAATAGTGTGGTAAAGACTAAAGCTGAAAGGCAAAATAACACCACAGAGAGCTGTGAACTTTGCACAAAAGATCAGTCCTCATGAACACTACACCGATCAGGAAAAGAAGACCATCCTATTATATATATACAGTATCATTACAATGGTACCTGCAAGGGGAAAAATTAGGCAGCACATGAACACTCAGTTCCTGAGGTTTGTGTGCTGAAAGCAGAAAAGAAGCAAGTGAAAAGACCTGAACATCCTCGACACGAGAGAAAGTGTGATGGCTAGACAGCTAGGTAGAGCATCTTCAAGATGGCAGGTGTTGTGCAGTGTTCGGGAAAATGACACCAGGATGCATTATGGGAAGAAGATAAGCCAGGGGATCGAGTATGGTGCGATGCTGTGATCAATGTTCTGTTGGAAAACCTCAGGTACTGGCATTCATGCGGATGTTACTTTGACATGTGCCCCTTTCTCAAACCTTGTTGCAGACCAAATACACCATTCACGGTGACAGTATAGTCTAATGGCAGTGGCCTCCTTTTAACTGGATGCTGTATATATGTGAGAATCATACATTACACGTTAACCCCCCGGCACATTATTGCTGTGCCATGTCAAAAAGTTAAGTATCACATTATTTTTTAATTATATCATGGCATTTGTTGGTATTAAAGTTTGCAGAAAATGTTGGACACATTCTTCCTGAATCCTGCAACTCCATTTTAAGTAAATGTCTTATAAGCCTGATTGGGTTGTTCTGTCCTGCTTCTCTTAATATTACATCAGCAATAACTTTAACTGTGTTGTAAATATTGATTAGGCTGAAACTACATTGTCAAAAAGGAAACCTACTGTTTTTTAGTTGTTATATATTTTATTTTAAACTATCAGGAACAGTCAGCATTAACTCGTTTTATCTAATGTCCCCTCGTTTAACTAATATTCACTGCAGTTAACTGTTTTTGTTTATGCAAATACAACTTTATGTAAAGACACCAAAACTGGTATCTATGTGTGCCTTTGAAAGCCAGTCGATGCTGCCCTGACACCTAATTATATCAATTTGCCTGATTATTTGCTTCTGAAAACAATATTATTTAATGTGCACAAACTGCAAGTGAAGAGAATTTAACTCCCTCTATTAGCAGATGATTCAAGTCCAAACTCAGAGTTTACCCATGCTGGTATTGGATACATTAGCAGCTCCAGAAAACTGAAAATCTTCTTTAAAAAATGTGTTTTGAACAATATGAGCCTTGTAAACAAAGCCCATGTCCTGTGTCTTCCCAATACATTCAGATTCTATTTTTCTATTTTGACTAAATCATCTAATGAAGAAAATACTCTAAAATAGAAGTGAGAAACAGAGAGTAGAATGTTTGGTATAATCACAGCCTTCCAAGGACAAAAGTGGGGTTCAATTCCTACCATGGGTGACACACCATACAACACCAAGAAGAGAACTAGGACAAGACTCCAAAAATAAAGGTGCCTGCCATATACTGTAAATTAAATAAACTCTTTTTAAATCTGATGCACTTCGTTTCAAGTGTTTCTCATATTCTATTGGTAGGTTTTGGTACATCCTGTTATTGTAAACAGTAAATCAGTTGTGTAAAGCAATAGCATACCTATGACTATGAATATTATTACCTATGGATATATATAGTTCTCCATGAATGCTTTTCAGGACTGCTTTGTACACATATACTGTGACATGTTCAGCGAGGCTGCAACCTATGGCAGCTCTTCCAACCTGAAGGAGTACAGAGCAAAGAGGATGTGCAAACCAGCAGATGCACTCAATGACATATTCAGTCTCTCTGAGCTCTGCCGATGTTCCAACATGCTTAAAATCCACCACAACTACCCTTGTGATCAGTGTCCTGCTGTAATGACTTTTGACAAATCACTTTAACAATCCTATGAAGCACGTAAAATCACAGCTGCCCCCTCACTGGACCCAAATGCTGCCATCTCCATTAGCATTCACCTGGTCCTCACTCACTTGTAATAATGCTTTTCAAAGACCTCAGTCTTCAACACCATCATTCCTCGGTGTCTGATTAGGAAGCTCTGACCACAGAGCCTGAACAACTTCCACTGAATCTGGATCCTGAGCTTCCTGGTTGGGAGAGCTCTGTTAGTCAGGATTGGGAGCCATAGCTTCAGCACCAAAATTGCTGAGCACAGGGACCTTCCAAGGCAATGTCTCAGTTCTCTGTTGTTCATATTACTGACACATGACTGCGCTGCAATGCACAGCTCAACCTATAGAGAGAATTCTCTGTAGCTGCATCACAGCTTGCCATGGGAATTGTTCCATTCCAGATCACAAGACCCTACAGAGGCTAGTGAGGACAGCAGAGAAGATCACTTAGGTCTCTCTCCCCTCTGTATTGGACATTTACATCACACAGTGCATCCTCAAACACTTCAGCATTGTGGATGACCCCACACAGCACCTCACACACCCTCAACACCCTCCTCCTGTCAGGCAAAAGCTTCCGAAAGAACTGAGGACACACACACACACACACACACACACAAACACACACACACACACACACACACACACACACACACACA
>JBBMFX010000134.1:7134725-7149766 GCA_037832545.1 Rhabdalestes septentrionalis | reverse complement strand
TTTTATAATTATTTTTTCACTCTCAAATAGTCCAAAAATACAGTAATACCTGGCAAAAATTTATAATCTAATGTGATTAATGAATACTTAAACATGTAATGTAGCAACATGGTACATTAAATCCACCACAACACACACATAGTGAATACAAAATGTTGTTTAATTTGTGCTTGTTTTTGTAGAAATGTTCATGTTCTAAAAAGAACAAACACATATATTTTTTCTTAATTATAGTTGCCAAATGGATGCAGTGTGTATCCACCAACATAAGCCAAAACAGAAGAGTAAAGAATTCAAAATATAGGTAAGCACTTTTGTGTGACTTTTGTGTGCACAGTCATATAGCTTTCATTGAGTGTTCCAAATGCACACAATTCTTCAAATATACAAAAAAACTAACAAAAACATAATTTAGCTCCATTCTGTCTGGCCAAGAAGGCAATGATGCCAATCTAGAATCTCAAAATAGCTTTCTTGGGTAGCATACACTTCTGCATCCTCGGCCAGAAGCCATTCCACCAGGTGTTTGGGACAGCTTCTCTCATCTCCTCTGGTATTAGGACAACTGGCAAGGTGGCATCACAAAATTAGATTTGTGGTCAGAGTGGAGAGGAGGAGGATTGCTAAGAAAATGCAGGAACTTTTAGGGTTCTCGACATAATGTGTTTTTATGATAACATCGAAGATCGTTCTGAAAGAACTGATTCAATTCAGTTGGCCTGCTGTGGAATAGAATTCAGCTAGAAAATATTTTTATTACTTTTTTCAATGCATCAAACAGTGAATAGAGTAACCTTTATAAGTATATTAGTGATAAGCTGTGTGCACAGAATTCTTTCAGGTTTGCACAGGATTGATTACTGTGGATGAAAGTTTGCTATTTGGTAGCTGATATTAGTTTTATTAGCTAGAATGACTGGAAGTTATGTAAGCCAGATTTAAAACTAATTAGATCTTTACAATCCTTTATATATAATATATAAATATATAAATATATAATTCCAATTGGTAGGTTTGGCAAAATTTGGCTTTACCTTGATTGGTTAAGAGTGGAAGACAGGCTAAACAGAAAAAAAGTGGAAAACAGGCTGGACAAAAACCTCTCTAATTCTTTATTTCATTTAAAGATTAATACTTTTGTAGTCCAAATATCTCAATTTCTGTTTTTTCTTATATTGGAAATTCTGTTAGTGGACCCTTTAGAAAGCTAATGGTGATTTAAAGAATTTAATAAAATGAAAAAGCAATAGGATTTCACTAGAACATACGTGTCTTGCTTTAACATGAAATAAAGTTATAAATTGCTGCTTAGTTTTAAAATTAAATCTTATTTGTGAAATTGACCTAGATTATACTAGCATTTTGAAACAGATATGATTGAGATATGTTAAATGGAAAGCATTGCTCGATTGCTCACATTATTGCTCAAAGATTAAAACCTGATGGCAATCATTGATGTACAGTATTTCACTGTCTGGGTACTATGTTTTTTTTTGTTTTGTTTTTTTAAAGTACAATTAATTACAGTGTGCTGCTGCACAGTTTTCTCTTTGCAGTAGTCTCCTCTCTTGGCTGTTCCTTGGTACCGTCAAGTAAAGGATTTGAACAAGATGTTCTCGGGGCTTTGATGGTCTATAAACATGTCCTTCCCTTCAACTGAACAAGTGAGCGAAACAGAAAAAGAAGGAAAAAGATGATGTGCTCACCAGACCAGGGGCTCAGGGCAATGGAAGAGATACATCCTTTGTCTGACTAAGAGAGAGTACAGGAACCTTTGAGCACCTCATAGGCGAAAACATTCACAAGCATGGAACTTTGTGCAATGGGCTAAGGAAGCCTTAGGAGAAATAAGTCCTCTGTCAGAAATTGATAATCAGCATGAGTGGATCAGTATTTTTCCATCCATCCATCCATTTTCTACCCCTTTATCCCGCACTCGGGGTTGGGGGGGGACTGGAGCCTATCCCAGTACTACGGGCGAAGGCGAACCCTGGACAGTCGCCAGCACGTCGCAGGGCCACACACTCACACACATTCACACTCACAATCACAATCACACCTAGGGGCAATTTAGTGTGCTCAATTAACTTATCCCCAATCATGTTTTTGGCTGTGGGAGGAAACCGGAGTTCCCGGAGGAAACCCACGCAGTCACAGGGAGAACACACAAACTCCACACAGAGAGACCCTGCGCCCGACCCGGGAGTCCAACCCAGGACCTTCTTGCTGTGAAGCAACAGTGAACCCCTGCACCACCGTGCCGCCCTCAGTATTTTTCATCTTATAAAATAATATCACCTTTCCTTGGGTCCACTCTTGTTATGAGAGGAGTTTCATGTTTTGCAGCATGATTTTATATAGTTATCTTTATAATTATACTTATTTTTAAACACAAATAAACAGGACAATCCAAAAAGAATAATATGATGCAAGCACTCTCTCAAAGAAGTTGGGGGCAGTGGGAATCTTTGAAGGTAACAAAATCTGGGAGACGAACCACACCCCTCCATCCCTCCAGGGTCACCCTTTAATCTCTTTTGACTGAAGCACACATGGACGAAGAGAACCAAACAAAGTAAGCATTAGGCCTAATTATCCATAACCTAGCCAAAGTTTATCTTTGATATCTGACCAATAGCAGAACACAGCAAGCTCGCAACTGGCTTTTCTGTGGAGCAAAGTAAAGCAATCAAGTCTTTAATTTGAAACTATAGCAACATTCATTCCTTGATTTCAATGAAAGCAGAACAGTCCCAGCACTCCCTGGATGAAATTTCGCTTCCGACAAGCAGTGTTGGACTCTTGCCTCCAAACTTCATAAGAAACAAGGGAAGGACATAGGATAAGACTTGAGATGTTTGCAAAAACATCTAATTATGTGATGTTGAACTGAAAATCATAGCACAGCATGTGATTTATGTACACAGTCATTGATTTGTATATTTGCATGCATTTTACTAGGATACCAGTGATTTCTCAGCTGTACTTCAACACCCCTAAATCTAAATGTACCACTGGGTTCATTCATCTGTAAAGCTGCTTTGAGACAATGTCTATTTGTTAAAAGCGCTATACAAATACATTTGATTTGATTTGATTTGATAAGTCTGTGCTCATTCTCAACATCACATACATAATATATACTTGTCCAAAGTCTCCTGTTTCTAGTTAAGACTATATCAAATGCTTGGCTGATTTTAGTAATACTCCTGGAAGGGGTTCCACTAGTCTGGAAAGTTTCTGTGGGAATTTGTGCCCATTCATTCTGTAGGGCGTTTATGAGGTCTGGTACTGATGTTGGACGAGAAGGACTGAATCACAATCTCTGTCCCAGTTCATCCCAAAGGTGTTTGATGGTGTTGTGGTCAGTCAAGTGCTTCCATCCTGAACTCATCCATCCTGTCTTTATGCACAGGGCACTATCACGCTGGAATCGGAAAGATCTTCCCCAGACTCAAAGTAGGAAGCATGGCCTTGTCCCAAATTTATTGGTATACTAAGGGGACCCCACAGTTCTTATTAGGAGCTTGATAGCAGGAGCATGTAAAGAGTTACACACACACATCACCAGTCCACTCCAGAACAGACAAATCCCAACCCAAATCCCAACCCTTCTACTGGATTATCCACTTCCTGGGATCCCGCTGTTGAAGTCATGCCCCACTCACGTCTCCATCAATAGTCAATCATTGTCGTTCCCTTTCTCTAGAGTACTGATCACTCAAGTCTGTGGCTTGTTAGTGTCATGTTCAAATATCCTTTTGTTTGTCTTGGTCTTTGCAAAGTCTCTGATGTGTTTACACAGCTGCACTACTACATCTTTTCCATTGGTTTTGGGACTATAGGATCATACAATAGATCCAGCCCCAGAGGAATTTTTTCCTCATATTTTTTTTTATTTTTTATGAAATGATGTAGATTCTTTGTTTTGTATAGAGGACAATCTAACACCATGTACGGCAGAAAATAGTGTTTTTTTCACAAGAGAGCAGTCACTTTTACTCTATCAAGATTGCAGCACAACCCTTCACTTTATATTATTTATAATGTTTAAAATGTCTGTGCTGTGGTTTTATAGTGCTTTACACTCACACTATACTCTGGACCCTTAATTAGCACCTGTACTTTACTGCAAACCTGTTTACTGCCAGTAAAGGCACCAGTCACAGTAATAAATCCTTCTCATTGTGGTTTTCTATGCTGCTTACAGTCCTGTGCAATAATGTATTTATATTTTCAATCTGGTAAACTAAGTTTCACATCTCACGCACATTCCTGTTATACCACCACTTCATTATCTACTGTCTGTTGTAACCTGCACTATGTTGAATGTCCAAGGAGAAACTTTGCTTCATATTACTCTGTGTACAAACTGCTGATGAAATTTAGTAACCTTCAAGAACCCTGAATCTTGATGATTAGGCATTAAGAGCCATGCTTGAAAGAAAAAGCACATCAGAGACAATAAAAATTTCTAATGTATGTTTTATTGATCATCAGCCTTAATTTTCCTCACTCTGACCTTTACAAAGGTAATGGTAGTTTTGCCAACCCAACCATATGATTTGCATGTTATGTTATGTGCACAACTAGGTAATTGCAGTGTGTATTCACTGCTCCACTGGGCTTATTGCCATCCATGGCTTGATACCATCCTCTGCCTTAGACATGGATATCAGATGCTGGAAAGAGGCAAGTAACATTTTTCATTTTTTATGATCCAGTTTTACTGTAAATCTTTCAATAAACTTTGTATCTTAGCCCGGTTTGGGTCAATGCCAGTATCCTGTTTAATTATGCTCCGAAATCTACTTGAGTGCTGATAGATCCCTTTAAGACAGCCTCCAGCCTGCTAAATGTAAGGAAGTTATTAGCCAGTGTTTTTAGCCAAATTATTGATAGTATTATTTTTGGTGTGTGTATTAACACCAGGATGAGGTCGGTTCCAGGTTCATATTTTAGTGTCAAACATCATATGTACACTGGTGTCCAAAGATCGTTTGGTCTGTCAGGATTTGCTTGAAGAAATTCGTTTTAAAACACCAAGCTTGCATTTCTACTCTCTATAAACACAATTCAAACATTTATGGGCTACGTACATGTGCAGAAGTCTTGAGTCACCTCTGATGTCCTTATATTTTGCTTCCAAACAGCCAGATATTTTGTATTTTTTTAATGTCTCGAGGAACTGTTCTCCCGGCATGATGAGAGATTTTCAAAGGCTCTTATACCAGTCCCAAGATCTGACCAAATTTAGATTAATACGTTTTGTTTGTTGGGCCACATCGCAAAGCTTCAGGCTTGAACCAGTGAAGTAACTGGTGCTGATGATTCCAGATGATTAGACAGTGATCAGCATACTTGTGTTGCTGAATGCTGAGTGGTCAAAGCACTTTATATTTTGGCACGTGGTGTAAAGTTGCAGTCTGTCATATTAAAACACTTGTTCCCATTTATATCATTTAAACTACTCAGTATGTCAAATGTAAGACAGTTGACAGGTGTAACAATTTTAACCAATATGGTGATTAAAAAAAATATCAAGAAATGAGTGGCTCAAGACTTTTGCACAGCACTGTACATAACTGAGCAAATTTCATATAAATAATAACATATATCTCCTTCCGCACATAATATCCTGCAGATTGTCAAGCTCTGATCTGAGTCATTTTGCTGCTGATGACTCTGTACACATCCTGCTACTTCAGAAGGAATGCTTGGGGCAGGATGATGGAGAGACGTGCCTTGGCAGAGGGGATGTCTCACACAGGAAACTCATTTATGACATCAGACAGATGATGACAATTAGAGCTTTGGCGAGACAAGTGCAGAACAATTTGCTGATACAGAAAATGACAAAAGTCAGAATGGTCTCGACAGTCTGTCGATGTGCGAGTGAAATGATAGATACCAGGCCTTTATCTAATCAATAGCACTGTTTTCCCACTGTGTTCACTGGCCTGCCATTCCCTGGACTAATTACATGATAAAAAGTGATGGATGTGTATTAAATTCTGCTGGCCCTTAAAGTGCTCCTTAGGGCTTTTACAACCATTTCCTCCTGACCTTTGAGATCCCAGCTTTATTGTATGTGAATGCAATTAAATCAATTTATCTGTTGTTTGTGACACAGCAGCGGCGGAGCACCCTCATTAAGACTCACGGCCCAGGCAAAGAATCTTCAACAGAACATATCAAAACAAACCATGCCCCATACATTAAATAGATTATTGAAATTCTTTATAAGACCCAATAGACAAAACAAAGACTGGATCCCCAGCATGCATTCTGGAATAATGGCACTGTAAGGGTATCTCTTGGAGCCATGGACATGGAAGATGATAGATTTGGCCCAAAATAAAAAGCCACAGAGGGCAGGCTGCAAATCCAGGGGCAAGAACTAGCTGCTGTCAGGGCATTTGAGCAGGAGGATCAGAATTACCTCAGCACGGTGCAAAAAGTCAGAGAAAGCCTCAGAGAGAGGGTTAGAGTAACATTCATGGGCCTCAGGGAGGATCACATCACACCAGCAGGAACTCGAGGTTGAAGGAATTCCCCTGCAGAGAAGCTTCCAGGTCATACACCATCCCCAAAGAATCAAGGCTTGAATAAAGGCTCTTCCTCTTATTTCACTTCACACATGAATTCCTCAGCCTAGTGAGCTGAATCACTGCATTCTTTTTTTTTTTTAACAGAAACCTCATGAGACATTACACTCATGCTTATTGATGCTATGTCATGTGAAGGCCTCCTTAGTAATCTTCATTTCTCAGGTTTGCTTCCAAGGATATAAAATGTACTCTTTCATAGAGAAATGATGAAGGCTTTGTAACATGCAACACATCTTCAGAATAGAGCAAGAGGACTCTGAATTAGGAAGAGGCCTTCTGCAATACTTTCTGAATTGTTTTGAAAGCGGCAGCACAACAGAACCCATACGATATCACTTTTACCCAAGGAAAGCAGATCCCTTCTCCTCCTCACCATGTTTGGAGAAGTCTATTATTTTTTGTTTGCAAAAGCTTCAGCTGATGCAACACCAAGCTGTGCGCTCAATCTTAAAACATTACTCTCCACTAGAGAGGGAAGCAATTAAGTTCTACTGGGAATGGCAAAAACACCTCCAAAAGCAATCCAGTAGAAGAAGATGTCTTAAAGTGTTTAAAAAGTATCAGGACAGGTCTAAATAGATCTAGGGCCTCTAATGACCCTTCTTGGGATGCCCTTCAGATTGATGATTTTTGCAGCCTTTTGCCCAGGTGGCTCATAGGAGGGATAGGCTCCATACATCATCTCCTCTGGCCGGGAGCCCCAGGAAGCAATGACGTAATTTCACCCAGGGGAGGTCCAGTGCATTTCCAGTGGAGCAGTGTCTGGAGCCACCTGTAGGGTGGCAATGCACTCCTGAGTCTGCAAGACTAACTCTGCACACTGCCCAGGTGTAGCACCCTCAGCATAATTAAGGCAGGATCTGCCAGGACTTCTGCTCCAGGGTCATTCATCAACCGGATCACCCACAAGATTAATGTGGCCTTGCTCTAGCACCGCAATGGATTGCTGCCACTTGCTGAGATCATTAGTGCAGGCCTGCCCACCACTGCAAAGGGGGGCTCGGCGCAGTGGAAAGTGGAGATTTGCAGCTTTGCATAATAAACGAATAGTCCATCATCGCCTAATTAAGGGATTATTGGAGACACTTGTGTCCAGTCCCCTGGACAGTAAACCATAACTGAAGGGCACAAGCGATAGATGCTCGGTGGTGGAGAAGTGAAGGTGCTGACAAAGGTGAGTGTGGGAAAATGGAGGCTGAGTATCAACACGCCAGGCTTAATTCTGCAAAGATTTGGAGGTGCTTATTAATTTTTAAACCCAGAGGAACCAGAGCATCCAGCTGGACCAGTCAGGAGAGGCTTGCTGGGGAAGATCATTGGATACAGATCTTAACCTCTGCCTTAGTAAGCTTTGCATCATCCTAAAGGTTCCAGCCATGACGTGATGTCTATTTGAAGTGGTGGAGGATTTTTAGCAAGAGCAGTTGAGGTAAGAGGGCTAATTATCATTCATGAACACGAGAAGAGGCAACATTCCTGATCTTCAGATCTCAGAGGCATTCGTTCAGCTGCCAGGAAATGTGCCACATTCATTACAAAAGCGGGAGGATGGACCGTTTAAAAACAAGGCACAGCATTGTTCCGAGAATTCAACATTGCATTAGGATGAGAAAATGTAGCCGGGCAGCCACTTGTGTAGGAATACAGACATGGATGCATGTTCTAAGAGTGCGAGCCGAGTGGAGAGCGTGCAGACGAGGGAGAGAAACTCCACTGGCTGTAAGCCTCCCAGTGTCTAAGGCTTGTTTTTTCATTGACTGTGTCAGGAATCAAGAGGGCTAATCCCTCTGAGACTTCAGATGAAAGTTTCAAAAGAAATAATGAAAGGCACATTGCCTGAGGGTGCATATCGGGGTGAATGTACAGCGAGCGGGAGAAAACTGCTGCAGCGCACGACAAGCATGCAGCAGGGAAGAATACAACCATATTTCTTGCTTGCCTCCACCCCCTCCAGTCTGACTAAAAATACATAAAAAATCACCATCTTCCCTAAAGACAGAAGCAGAAAGGGAAGGATAAACTGACATCAAAATAACATGGCCTGTGAAAGAGGCTAAATCCTTTCTACCTTCCAGAACATGTGCTCAGCATGTAGAACCAAAATAATCTAGATATCAGTTTTACCCATCCAGATTGGCTTGTCTAAATATATGTGTGTAATTATGTCTTGATCCAATATGCAACATTTTGTGGATTCACTGCTGTTGCCTGTTCCAGTATGTTACTGTGATTACATATTACATTATACACTACTTCAGATACTGTATGCATCATCCTAAATCATCAGAAACTGATGTAGAAATCACAGCATTGTTTCAGGCACTCATTCTGGGTTTATGAGTTTTTTGACATTACAGTGAAAACATCAGACGAATTTAGACTTTTTGTTTCCAGATGACTGGATTTGTGCTGTCATGATGCTAAGTGGATGAAGCTAAAAGCATAAAATCCTGCTGCTGGGGTTCAGTGATTTTGACAGATTCGCTAAGCAGGTGTGTATTTTATGAAGCATGCTCTAACTGCATCATTAATTTGTGAAATCCATAGTAAGCTGATACATGGCCACACACACAGGACGAAAAGCCTTAATTCTTTTAACCTCAAATTATATGCATATAGCTCTCAGCAGCCTATGTAAGAGCCCTTGGCAATATCGACATCAAAGGCATTTTTAAATGTTCATGTTTGCGTATAGTGATATTTTCCCCTGTTACTAGTGCAACACATTTCATGTACTAATGTAATTCTGAGGTGTGACCAGAATGTTATGTGTAGGGGGCAGTTAACTCTTTTGGGGGCACAGAACAATTTTCTTTGGATGGACAGGCCATACCTCAGAGGGGGCAGGGCTTGTCCCAGAGGGGGCATTTCCACCCCCAGCCTCGCCCTCCGTAGACACGCCCCTGAAATCATTACTTGCAGTACTTGGTAATACTTGAATAGATTCCTGAAGTAAAACCATGTCATGAATATGCCACTGTCATATGCTGCCATGAGTTGTCATGGCACATTTAGATACGTAATTCAACAGTATCATGCCAGCCCTGTTGATAAATTACAACTTGTGTCAAAATTATGTAGCATTGCCCAAGTACAGTTTTGCCAAAAAGAAAAAGACCTCATGCCTGAAGCAGTGATGCAAGACCCTGTGGACCTTTAGTAAAAGCTGATGTAAAGTTCAGGCTGGTCCCCATGCAGCCATATTCAGAAACACACCCTAAGGAATGCAAAAAATATATGTGAAGTCTGGGTTCAATGACACAATGCTACGTTAGAGCTTTGAATATCTGCAAGCCCTGCAGATATGTTCCATGAGTCCATTAGTAGTATTTCACAGAAATACTTCAGTGTATTGTATCAAAGATCCATCACTGCTTTGCATTTTCTCCTTTTTGAATTCCATCATTTGGCATATGAGCACCGTTTCCCCTGTCTCTTATGACCATGGAACCTTATCTGACCCTTTTGCGTCAGAATCTACACACAAATGTCCGATCTTAAATGCTTCACGTCCTCTCAGGAGGTAGGTGAGTGAAATTTGAGCGTATGATTTTCTGTCCTCAAGGCTGAGAACACTTTCGAATGTATGTTTTTTAGCTGTTTTCCAAATAAATCTGGACCTGTGGCAAAGCTTTTCCGACTGCTACCATGAGAATTACCGCCCGAGATCATCTGAGTTGTAGTGATAATTTGCTGTTTACATTAGACCATATTTAACCATGGAGTTTTTATAGTCACTGGC
The DNA here is from genome assembly GCA_037832545.1 of Rhabdalestes septentrionalis. Lineage (NCBI taxonomy): Eukaryota > Metazoa > Chordata > Actinopteri > Characiformes > Alestidae > Rhabdalestes > Rhabdalestes septentrionalis. The sequence continues at coordinate 7,139,413 of JBBMFX010000134.1, read as the reverse complement.
ATTAGCGGATGTTCATTTCAATGTGATATGCTCAGTGCTGTGTGTGTGCTTGTTAGTACATGCCCTTGTCCCTCCTATTTCAGCTTCACGGGGAGCACCAGTATCAGTGATTTGAGAAGGAAATGTGACTGACCAGTGTAAAGAAATTGCATGTTAACAATGCCGAATGACCGATGGGTCCACCTACAACTCTGTAGTCATGACAACAGTCAAGCCTAGGCAAAAGCACCATGCTCCGCACTTGGGCATGGGCAGTTCTATGTCAAGAGATAATGAAAAAAGAAATTAGTTTTTAATGCTTGGGGTCTGTAAAATATGAAACATGATTTAAAAATTTTTTTTAATGGATAAAAGATAAAGAAAGATGAGCTATGGCACCAGATATTAGTTACACTATTTGGCTTCTAGGGCTCATCTGGTATACTTGACCAGCCAAACCCCTCCTGGCCCCGCCACCCACTAAACCATTTTTATGTGCAAATGGTCTCTAAAGGCGGATGACTGAGCTGACATCATGCTGCTGTTGCTTGTGTGCTCGTCTCTGTCTTTATGGGAGTCAGGCAAATATTGGTGTGAGAGGAGCCTGAGCGAGTGGAGCCTGGCTCCAGCCTGGCTGGAGAGATGAGTGGAGTAGCTGCAGTTTTTGAGCATTAGTACAGGCCTGAAGGATATTTTAAGCAATGGTTATTAGTTCTGTGTTTTATAGGTAGGCACATGCACAAACACTGGAATCGCTGAACATCCCTCCAAAAACAAATGGGAGGTATTTATTCTGCTAAAACTACAACTGATCTATAATAGTTTGACACCATCAAAATGTTATAAAGAACAAACCAATAGAAACTGTTAAAAAAGTGTTTTTTCCCTTCTACTGCAAATATTTTTTTAAATATAAGGTTGTTTTCCAAAAGTATCCTGATCGTTGTATTCAGCAAAAAACCTGTACAGGTTTTTTGCTGAATAAAAATGAAAATTGGAAAGCATAATTATACACAATACAGTTTGTAGCAAGAGACAGAAATCCAAGTTTCTTCCAGCTTATAAACAGTCCAAGTTACTTTTGCTTCATCTACGACTTTTATTTGTGACATCCATGAATGATCAGCCGGGAGACACCCAAACACTATGCTGGTAGAAAATTATTCCCTCTTGAAAATGAATCCCTTTTATATATAAAAATGTGCATGAATGGGTCCTTTTATAATAATAATAATGATAATAATAATGAAAAAATGTACGTGCCTTTTAAAACACTCAAGGACACTGCACATAACAAAAGAATGAAATAATTATTTAAAAATAATAATAATAATACAATAACAATCACAAGATCACTAAGGCCTACAGGTTAGAAAAGAAAGCAACAAGAAAATAAGGCAGGCATAAAAATTATTAAGTAAGAAAGTAAGAAAGATTAAGTAATAAATGTGGAAAACATCTAAGAAATGTCAGACAAGAATAAAAATAAGAATGACGCACTGTATACTTTGCATCACTTACTCCCCCTTCACCCCGTTCCTTAATGAGCAGAATCCCCACAAAACAACCAGTGAGCAAGTATTTGGATTGTCAGTGAATCATGTAGATTTCTAGTTTAAATGATTGTCTCAATTTATGCTAGTGTATAATGATTTTTTTTTTTTCTAATGGAATTCAGCCACTGCCCAATGGCTTCTACTTCGAGTGTGGCTGAGTAGGAGTCAAGTCAAGTAGGTTTTTTTTGTCATTTCAAACATGTACACACAGTAAACAGTGAAAAAAAAAAACAATGTGCCTCCAGGGCCATGGTGCAACACAAGAAAAGAAACAGAACACCACAAGAGCACAATTGCAGACAGGAGTGTAAAAACACACAAGCAACCAGACAAGACAACAGTTAGTTACAGAGTGAATGAATACAGTATTTTGACAGGTGCTGTATTCTAGCAGCAGAGAGTTGTGTAGACGGCAATAGAATGTGCAAATATAGCAGCAGTAGGACCGAGAATGTGCGGTGTAATAAACAGAAGAGTTTATTAAACAGGTAATTAAAGTCTGAGTTCTTCAGCTGGCGTGTTAGTAGTGTGTGTAGGTTTCTATTCTTTCATCAAATATTTCTGTTCTTTCATCGACACAATCGTCTTACGGATTTCCTTTCCTTAATCAAAACGATCAAATTATTTAACTGCTTAAATGCCAATTACTTTAAATAGTACTAGAGCATGCTTACATTCATACTGACTAGGAAGCCACTTCTGTGACATGTGCTCCTATCAGACATTTAATAATACAAAATACAAAGAGTCGCTACATGTACTGTCCGTCTTTTTCTCTTGCTGTCGATTTTGAGCATCAGAATGAATCACTGATTCTACAGCCCCACCCAGCGCTCCTACAGTGAGTGGAGAGAGAGTGCGTATAGAGCTGCGGCACATTGTAGGAGTGAATGCTTGATTACTTCTCGGATTGCAGAGGTTGGTTTAGACTTGAATCATCCTGCAGTGATATAAGCTTGAGGAAATAAATAAATCTTTAATACTGGGTAGAAACAGGGCTGTTCGTTAGTGTATGCTGGAGATCTGGATATAAACTTCATGAATAAAACAATGTTAGCCTGACTCCTTCTCTCCTGAGCTGAATCTATTAGAGAAATCAATCCAGTCAAAATTAAATCCAGTTAAAGTCCCGTGCCTACCAAAATGCACTATAATCAGGGCTGTGACAAGCTTACCCCATTTCAGACCATCTGCAATAAGAAGGTCGTCTTGGGGTCTTAGCACTGAAAGTGCTCCCGGACAGTTTGATTGGTGAATTCAATATATAACATAACGCGTTCTCATGTCCACAGCTGTTATTTCTTCTTTCTTTACCATGATGCTCCGCATTTAAAAACTCTTTTGTTGTTGTTGTTGTCAAGTGGAAGCACAAAGAGTGAGGAATAATCTCTGAGGCAAAAAAGCAGGAGAAATATCCTGAGAGTCCACCCAAGGTCAGGCTGACGAATTTCAACAAACCTGAGAGGAACAGGCCTCACGGACGCTATCCAGCGGAAATGGAAAGCAACACAAGCCATGTCATCCCTTCATCAGGCTCTCAACTGTCCAATTAGCCTTATCTCTCCCCTGCAAGAACAAAAATGTGTCATTTAAAGAAGAATAGTGTGAGAAAAGCTGGTGACGGGGCCGTCCCCAGAATGCATTACCTATTTAACACACCTAATTATATAATGATTTCAATGCGCTGCTTGTGTCGGCCCTAGAAGAAGTTTTCAAAGTGATAGATTCCAATTAACGATGGCTTTTGTGAATAAAACTGACCCTTACCCTTACTCACTTTCAAGGGGCGTCCCAAATTTCACCTTGAATAAACCCTGTTCCTATTCTCATGAGGAATCCAGGAGTTTTTCTTTCCAATCTACTTGTGTAAGGAGCACCTTTAAGCTTTTCACTCTGTTATCTATCTGTCTCTTATTCTTAATAACAGGGGAGGAAATGCAAGGCTGTTGTTAAGACAGCAGTTATATTTAAAATTCCTTTGTCTCTCTTCGTCTTTGAAGGGAGAGCGTACATACAAGGGCACATAAAAGATAATGCTGTTCTGTTTCAGAGGCAGTCTCCCCCAGGCGAGTGCAGGGCTCCGTCGGAAGCGTGTAAATCATGCAGCCGGAGCACTGTCAGCCATCATGACACCTCCCATAAACACTGCTGACCAGTGGCCATAGCTGTCTCCTTCTTCATCAGCATGCCACACTGTAGGGGTATGCTCATATCAGCCATGCCAGATAGCTACACATGATGAATACAAGCAGTAATGCAGTCTTTTGGAAGGAGCAGATGTGAAGGAAATCTGAAAAACGCAAAAAGGAAAAAAAAAAACCAGAGAGAACACACTGTGCATCTCCGACATAGTATAGCTTGTATTTTGTACAACCCATCAGCTTTGCACATTGGACAGACTGTGATTGAGAGAACAATCATAATCTGATGATGTTGGAGTGGAATAGTGGATTTGGAGCTAATTTTCTTCAACAAAGATTTTTCCAGTGAATCTAAATTGAGGCATCAGGCCTCATAAATCAGCTTTGAAGCTGCACAGATTTCCAAGAGACATATTTAAAGATTACAAATAAGAAATATGATCTTCTTATATTTTCTATCATTGTTTCAAACCAGATATAGTATTTTTGAGCCTCAGGAGCATCAAGAAGATTATGGCAGAAACATTCTCATATATTTTCTAGCATTCTTCCAAACTGGAGTTTTTTTTTTAATCATTGTTATCTTAAGTACATTTCTTTGTCCAACTAGCTTCTAGTTTCTTCCTCAGGAGCATCAAGAAGATCACTAAAAAAGTCATCCCCTATATGTGGGTGAACTTTTTTCCTCCAGAATGATCATCCTATTACCTATTGCATGTTAAGCTGGCCATGAGTTTTTGCATTCTGATGTGTTCTAGAAGGGTATCCACATAGTCTTTGTGTACTCACTTGCAGCATTTATAATGCAGCCAGCTATATCAGCCCAATGGGACACACAAAGGATTTAACACATGTCATGACTGAGCCTTTCAGATTCTAGTATAGGTGCTTTTCTATATTTTATAGGTACCAGTCCTCATTAATGTCTTACAAATGTGATGTAGTAATGAAAAGCTCCTTTTTCTAACTGAAGACATTAATATCAATAATTTAAGCTGTGACGGTTGTATAT
>JBBMFX010000134.1:7096607-7114696 GCA_037832545.1 Rhabdalestes septentrionalis | reverse complement strand
ATACATATAGTCAGTCTCATGAGCTGCTCTGTGAAAAAACTAAGAAATGTTCTTTTCCCAAGAAGACACAGAATTGGCCTGCTTTAAGACTACATCTGCCATGAGTGCACCCTGATCCCTTAGCATTTGTCCAATTAGTACATCATTTTTGGACTAATGAGCAAATAAAAATCCAAGCTTGCAAAGAATCACATTTTAAGGGCCCACATTCTATATGTTTCTCCTTTTTTCCTCCACTTAAAAGGTTTGTGTAACTATTCAGTATACCCCTCTGCCCAAGTGCTTAATGCTAGGATTCCAACATTAAATTCAGGCCCACTATGAAATTCAATGTCTCCTGCCTAACCTAGGCTCCTGTAAAGTGCTTGATTCTGGTGCACTGAACATTCCAACGAAATTTGGCAACCATAAACGGAAATTAATCACAAAATTTCAGGAGAGAGGCAGCTGGGATCATAAAAGGGCAATATGTTCATCTTAACAATAGAAATCCTCCCTTGTACAGAAACAGATATGATGCTGGTAGGATAGCAGTGTATTATTAAAAGTTTAGGACAGAACATTGTGGCAAGGTGTGGCATTATTTTAAACTTCTCAAACAAGGACAACACAAAAAATCCCAAGAAAACAAAAACAAGACGCTAGCTGCTAAGAAAGAGATAAAATGTTTAGAGCCTTGAGATTTATGGTCAGAATGGGTTAAATATTTTCCTCTCATTAAAACGTATGCATATATTTCTCCATCAACAAAAATGAATGTTGAAAAGTGAATCAGTCTTGAGAATGTAGAGGGATCTTTTGTGGTTTTTAATAGAAGGGTGGTGATTGTGGTCTTCTGGTCTCCATGAAGTGTGTTATTTTCTATTGCATAATTGAGTCTAGAGCCAGCTGTCCCACTATGTCCCATAAATCTTGGTATAATCTTGGTATAATCACTGGATCCAGGAGACTTATCTTTTTGGAGAGATCCTGCTTCTCTCTTCAGCTCATAAAGTCTCTATCCTGAGGGTCAAGCTTAGGTAAAGATATGGAATTGAGGAAGGTCCTACATGTCAATGTCTTAAAAGTAAAGGTCTTCCACCCCCTGTGGGGCGGTTGTCACTTTATCTTGTTTGTCTCGTATAACGTTAGGTCAGCTAGGTCTATTTCTGTAAAAGTAATACTTCTGTTTAGAACTAAATCAGATTTTCAGAGAGATAGGGCATTATATTCACCCCTTAATGCAGAAAGTACATTTGCCCTGTCTTCTGAAACGTGTCCCTTTGCTGTTTCCCCAAAGTCTCCAGCTCAAAACCTTCTGTTCTTCATTTTCTTCTGAAAGAATGAGAAGGATATGAAGAACCCCCTTTTACATTTACATGGCTCTCCCAACAGCTGTCGGCTGTCACATTCTCTTTCATGCTCCAGAAAATCATGTGGCATTTAATTTTTCCCCAAAAATCTGAGTTTGTTAAAAGGTAGGTGTTATAATGCCACCTGTTTAGGTTTTAAGTGAAGCCAAGAAGAAAGAAAAACAGCAAACTGTGATGAAGTGGTCAGATGTGGAGTGTTTTATTGAGATTAATAATCAGTGATGAAGAAACAAAGACATAGTCAGTCCTGGAGAACGTCTGATGACAGGGTAAGTAAAGTAAGTAAACATTTGAGTTCTTATTATCCATGAATGTACCGAGGTTAATTCAGTACTAATTGCATTTAGGCATTTGAGGAAGCTGGACAGGATGTACTGTGTGTTAATGCAGGGCATATAGTTAAAAGCACTCCCAAATATACATTTTGTATCAGGAAATCATGACAACAAAAACAATCCGAAATGTCCCTAAGGAGCAGGCTGGTGGTGTGGTCAATGTTCCTTTGTTCAAAGTGATTAAGAAAAGTGTTGTACATTTAGGTACAGAAGGTACAGAAAAAAATATTTGCAAGGCACCCTTCAACCCAAGTCTTTTAAAAAGGTAGTTACTATTAATGAGACATTGCTCATTAAGCAGCCATGCAAATTCCGCTCCAACCCCTGGTAACCCCTGCAGGCTCTGCCCAGGTTTATTTAGTTCAGTGCTGCTGCCTGGTAAAGGATAATGTCCTACTGACTAAATACTGCCCATGTTTATATATTTTCTTACTTGCATTTACTTAGATGATGACATGACTGGTTACTGGGTGTTGCTCAGACTTGAGGCTGTAATGTATTCATATCTAGTATGTTTGGATTATGTTGAGAAACTGCTTTGATTCCTCTGGTAACTTAAATTTTATTTTGTAGTGGAAGTCATTTTCTTTTTTATATAATTGAACCCCGTTTCCTGATACTTGTGATCAGGGAAAAAGTGAAGAGTCTGCTGACTGTAGATGATGGTATATACCTCCCTGGCCCCCTTCAGAATGGCTTATGCAGGTGATTCTTCTTTTTCTCGTTTTTGCTGTACAGGCTGTATACACTTTCAGTTCTTATTTCACGACTGGCCAGACAAGGAATCCGTCGCAGCAGGTGTATTTAGAGAGATCCAAAGGCACCCAAGCCCTCTGCAGACTCAACTAAGCCCACTAGTCCCAAATTGGACATCCTGTCTTCCATCTCGGCGAGTTTCCCGGTCAGAGAAGTGATTAGCCCTTTGTTGTCTTCTGTGTTTTGCTTGTTCTCACCCGCTGTTGCTTGCTGTGAGACAAATCTGGACTGGGTTTTATTCATGGTTTTGCCCAGATGTCCACCATTTCCCATCATGTTGTGCCCTGCTGCATTTGTCTCTCTAAGTTTTAGTAGTGAAAGCATCATGATTTTGACAAGATTGTGATTATACAGATAGTAGCATCTGTGCATGATCATGCATGATAAACGTATTATCAAGTAAGAATGCAAGTGTGAGAATGTGATACAGTGTGTTTAAGATCATCAATTGTTGACATTTTCACTTACCCACTTGTTTGAAATGGAAAATATTCTCTTTTACTTTGGTCGAGCATGAATGCACATGGGTCCATTTATTGAAAAGATGTTTTTAGTTATTTGTTTTTTCAAAGCAAGTACAATTTCTCAGTGGTGGAAAAACTGCATGTCAGCAAGTCTCAAAAAAGCCATACTTGACAGTAATCACTGCCTGCATAAGCCTGCATCTGACTTGCCAGAGCACTCTGTCCACGGGCTTTGACAAGTTTATGTTGCACTTTGATGTCCAACAACAGATGCACCTACAACATCTTAACTTTCGGCACATTTGTGAGCCCTACCTCAGTGCCAGAGGAACAGGAGCTATAGGATATTAGTTCATTAAGATGGATGATAATACATGCGTAATATTCAGTGGTAAAAAATATAATTTCCTGATTGTTACTGGATGGTGATTCATTGTAATTCTCCATCTTGATTCATGATTACTGCACAGTACACTAGACGATAACATCAGTTGTTTTAAATAAAATCCACCAACTGCACTGAAATTATGACCGATTATGGCATTAGAATTGTTTCTTTTTTTTTACAAAAGACAAAATATATATACAATGAAGTAATTACAAGGAAATTACACAGAATCAGTGCCTGAAAATGGAACACCATATGTCCCTTTGTTTTCCCTGCAAACAAAATACTGTTCTGTTGTGAATCACCTGGTTCTGAATTTAGTTTAGTGATTAAAAAAAACCTCACCCCAGACAACATAATTGGAGATTAAAAACAAGTATATTAGTAATCAAATTAAATCCATATATTTCTTTCTTTATTTATTTAGCTTCCCATTTACAGGAAAAGCAGATATTTCTCCACACGACACAAAATGATGAAGTAAAGGGCAAAATGAGTGCAAAATTATATGATACATTGGAGCTTTTTATTGTAACTGCCTGTAAGACTGACATCTCTCAGAATAGCAACCATACATACAACATCCCCAACAGCCTGTGTCAAAACATGACAAAACAATCTACATGGCATGTACCCTACTTTATAAAAGAGGGGCCAGATACCATATCTGTATGTCAAAAAAAGGAGCAGACACCCTACTTGTACCTGTTCAGAAGCTGCAGGTAACAGTTCTGCATTTGCTTTAATTTTTTTTATTTTTTTTTCCTGTAGCTGTGACTCATCATCAAAGAATGGCTATGAGCTAGAGTCTTTGGGTGTGTGGCCTTCTTCTTATGTGGCAGCAATACAGACTTCAGCAATGTCTGCTGTCATGGGAATGGTGTACTCGGTCCACATTGTTTTACTACTTCTGGCAACGCTACATGTTTTCAGCAATGGCCAATTCCTATTCACAACATCTTCTGGTATTTTCACTTCATAGGCACTAATAGTGAATGCTTATGCAGTCCTATGCATATGCTACATAAAATAATTATATGCAAACTTTGGCACACTTGTCCCAAACAAGGCGTGCTTTCCTGATTTTGTGTGCTTCTTTTCTTAAACGGCACATAGCACAGGTGGAAAAGTGAGATAGAGGAGTCAGAATGCATATCTGAAGTTTTCTTTTCTGGACCTCATTTAAAAAACATTAAGTCATATGCTTTAAAATCCCACATATAACATCTAAACATTTTGCATGTATGAACTGTTGACCAGGAGTAGGGCCAGAGTTCCAATGGTAACTTTAGTTGTTGCCTGAGAAATTCACTCTCTCTTAGTTTAGAGCAATAACATTCTCCTGAAAATTCTACACAAATAACTGTTTAGGTTTGCTGCACCTTGAACTGCATTCTGCTCCACCATTTTTAGATACTTTTTTGCCATCTAGTGGTAGCAAAGGTGCCACACAGTGTAAATCAGTAAATGCATGTATAATTTATTGTGGCTCACAAAGTTTTATGCAGTTCAGACAGACAGTTACCCTACAGTTCAGGTAAATTCCAAGTGGTGGAACAAACCTCTCCTGGCCATTAGAACTGCTAGTGTAAGGGACATAATTTTGTAGTCTACAAAGCACACGTGACTGTTATTGTGGATAAGCACATCAGCCAAGTGCTGGAAATGTAAATGCAATAACATGAAGGGTACAAACAATCACCTGCTCATGTGAAAACTGCTGGGCAGGTATCAGGATCTGCTTCTCCACTAGAGCTCAAGCCAAACATACTTTAAGCACCGCTCAATGGCTAATACTGGACAGACATGCAGAGACAGAACACTAACCACAGAGATAGTAAGTGGACAGCAGCATCTTGGTCAATCTAGGCTTGAGTAGAAAACTGTGACAAAGGACAGGATGCAGTATAACAGGGAAGAAGCCTAAAAGAAAGTAACAGTTAAGGGAGGAACGGTCGAAGCTCAGCACTTCTGGGATTGGGATGTACAAGGTCACAGTGTACAAGGCACAACCACGCCAGTAACCCCCTAGAGCACCAGCACCTGAAAGAGGATCCACCCCAGCGGAGGCAACCAGGAGGGCAGTGAGCAGCGGGGCATTCTGGCTGCTTCCAAGGTGCTGCTAGAAGATTGATACCAATCTGTGAAGCATCGACTGCAACAATGACTTGTTGAGTTGGATCTGCTGTTTTCAATATTTGCACGTCTGAATTTACATAAAGGAAAACATCTTGTGAGCATATATTGCTTTATTTACAGTCTGTAATTATAACTAGGTATGCACCGAAAATTCGACCACTGAAGATTTTGGGCCGAAAATGGCAACAAATGCATTTTCGGTTCCGGACGAAATTTTTTTTATCGGATTGAAACTGTGATGACAAAATCATGACGCAACCACGGCCTGCAAGTGTCAGATTGGATTAGAGTCAGCATGTCTGCTGTGTGGGCGCATTTCTATATTTCTAAGCAAGAGCCACCCGGAAAGACGTTTTTCTCAAAGTGGGGATTAATTTATCCCGATCTCCATGCAGAGTATGAAGCATAGAAAAGCCCATTCGAGCGCTATGAGTACATTAGGAGCTGTAGGTCTTATAGTTAGGGCGCTCGCCTCTGATCAGGACGGTTTGTGTTCGATTCCCACTGAAGTACAACTTGACAGCACTTCGAGCGGTGGTGTGTTCACTTATTTTCTGTCTGTGTTTTTGAAAAGGAAAGACAGTTTTCCAGTGATTACAGTTAATATATGTCAGTCTTTCTTTTGATACGCTATTTTATTACATACCTACAGAGAATGTTGTTTATCTTTCACCAGTTTTTTAAAGCACTTATTCTGAATGCAGAATTTTTTTCAAGCACTTCGCTCAGAATATTACAATTGAATTCACTCGTTTTATGAGAGAAGATATTTTAATGTATAATATTTCAGTCTTGCCTTTAGGCTGGTTATGAGTGGGGCCAAGGAAAACATTTTATTTCAAATGTTATTTTATATTGTGCATTGTTTGAATGCTAAATAAACATCTTCAATGTTTTGTACAGATTTATTCTTTTAGTAATTTAATAATAATATTTTTTCGGTTTTCAGTTTCGGTTTTCGGCCAGTGTGTTTCCTTATTTTCGGTTTTCAGTTTTGGCCCAAAAAAATCTAATTATACACACAAACTGCACCAATATGGTAAGTCGAGCTCATATAAAAGGTGGATTTAATGATGTAATGGAAAGGCTCACTGGAGCATATTTAGAATGTTTTGTGTCTAGCCACAGTGGAATTCCCTTTGGAGTCAAGTTGTTGTGGGGTCTGAGCATTTCTTTGTTTCTCTCCCTTTCCAATTCATCACTAGGGAGGGGCTGCCCAGTTGGGCCTGGCTGTATATGGTAGCTGCTGGGACATCGGGAGATGACTCAGAACACTAGACCCATTCTGATTATGGCAGAGAGGCTCATCAGCAAAGCTGGCAAAGGGAATTGTGACACAAGAATGTTGCGTCAGACACAAGAAAACAAACAGACACAAGAACAGCTTCTTTCTCACTGCCATCACTCTCTTGAACTGTTGACAAGTTGGGTCATCTCCACCTTGGCCATTCACCCGCACATCACACGCCTCAACACTCCATGCATCCAGCAATCTTGCACAGTTCTTTTTCTATTTTCCTTTGGATATTTTTACTTAATTATTATTATATTTTTTTCTTTTTTTGCACTAAAACTCTTGCATTGTTAGCTGCATTATTTGTACACTATCATCACTGTCATATGTGCCCACGTGTGTGTGTTGTCTTTACTGTACAGTATGTGCCTATTTTCCTTTGTATGTATATCACTAAATGTCCATTCTTATGTGTAAAGAGAGCTAACACCTACCAAAGTCAAATTCCTTGTATATGCAAGTATACTTGGCCATTAAAACTGATTCTGATTCTGATGTTTCTGAATGACTACTGGTTGTAGGTTGTCATTTTTTATTTTGGGGGATTGTGTGTGTTTGCTCATCTTTATTGTGTCCAGGGCATTTAAAGTTTATCTGATTTTGAGTGACTCCCCACATTTCTGAATGATTAATCATGGAACACTTTTTTTTTTCTTTACCAGCTTTGTTGAATAATGCTAGCTGCTATGTCTAATTTAAAAGCATAAGTATTACTTACTCTAATACAACTCTAATAAAATAATGATTAGATTTAGATATCCAAAGAATTATAGGTGAAATTACAGTATTTCTGCTCATTCTATTATTATGTATTAGATCTTATCTAAATCAGGGTTTGTCAGAAACATAGACAATCAATGGACATCTCAATTTGGGGTCAGTCAGTTAACTACCTAATAGATTTGCCTTTGCAGTCCTCAAAGATTTAAGTTCATCATTTTTGGCAATTGACTGTCTATTAGTAAATGCTAGCATGTTTGTATCATTACATGACAGTTATATCACTAGACATAATATAACATCTGCCAAGGCTTGTTCATGTTAGTGTTTTGTCAAAATACAGAAGCTCTTCAGTAAAGTGCTTGGAAAATCTGATTCAGTGTGACTGTGTGCATCATATATTTGCATAGCAGGTAATAATAAAAGCTACAGCAAGACCTGAGGTCTATCACACTCCAGGTTCCAGTGTTGAATACATGCCTTTCATGAAATAAGAAGCAACACGGGTCAGCATGACCTGACCACCCACAGCACATGGAGCACTGCTTTTATTTCCTTACTTTATCCAATACATTTTATTTGTCAGCTGCTACCAAGTCGTATTTGAAAGATGATTTGGTTTCTTTTCAAAAATATATGGTACTTTTACAGAACTGTGCCTCACTGTACTCAGGCTTGACTGGTTAGATTTAATAGCCCATTGTTTAAAAGTTTCCTGCTGTGGTCAGGTTGTCCAGACCCTTATAGGTTATTTCTTAGTTTACAGTGAACTACATGTCCATCCCAGTCTTCCAGGGATATGTAGAATTGCAGGATACAAACAGTAGCTACTGGTGCAATAGAGGGTATCTTTGCCATTTGAGCTCCTTCAATTAGAACAAAAGTGTTAAGTAATTAGGCCCATTAAACTGTGACCTGGGCCTTAGCAGTTCAGAGCAGTGTCTTGGCGAACATCTCCGGCTCAGCAGATTGAATCAATTTAGGTGGCACGTGCCATCCGTCACAGACTGGAGGAGCAGACGCCCGCTGTGCCAGTCTGGGAAGGGAATGGAGCTGGCAGGCTGCAGATTAAATAAAGCTGTCTGTTCTGTGCCAAGGTAATGGCTTCCCACACCATGGCTAAATGGAATACCGCCGCTGTGTCAGGCCTGCTTTGCTGGATTGCTCTTTCTCAGATATACCCAGTCTACAACTGATAATTGTGCTATCAAATTCATTAAAGTGCCTTTTGGTTACATATGGCACCAGAAAAAGAACACATGGATTTTAAAGCAAATTAGAAACCCACATCGTATCATGCCATCAGTACACGGGTGGTTTAGACACACACTCAAAATTTCTGGAACAGATATGGCATTTTTTCCAAATTCTCCTCATATTCAGGACCTTTTGAGGGGCATGTGCTGAAACTGAAAAAAGGGCAACCCCTCCACGGACCCCTCCACCACCAATACAATAACACAATAATATTCTTATTGTATATTTAATTAGTATTAATAACTTTTATACAAATTACATATACATATAGAGGGTATCTTTAAAACGAATGGGTGGTAACCTGGGTGGTAACATTCTGCACGATAAAATATACAGAATGCACAGTAACCTGATGATTCTCATTGTCATTGTGTAAAGTTTTGTTTATTTAATACAACATTATTACAGTAGAAAACTATTTTTTTTCTATATTTATACATGTGAAGACGAGCGGGGAGTATACAAACACATGCATAATTTAATAGCATCATAAAATTTAGCCTAGCATGCTGTGTGACCATATAATATCATGATATGTTAATAATTTATTATCATTTTAGCACATTCAGCAGGTAGCCAGAAAATCAAAATATAAATTTCTTATAATATATTTTACCTAGCTGACAAGGTTATTTTGTGTCAAACTCAAATGCAGTTACACTGTATGTTTACACAGTGGGCTTATTCAAACAAGATATTTTACCATTACAAGACGAAGACGTTCATCTGCTTCTGCTCTATGACTGGTGTGCTGAAACATAAGTTCGTGGAGCTCAGGGGGCGGAGTTGTGAAGTTTGACTGACAGTTTGAGCAGTTCTGAAAGATACGCCTTTTAGTGTCTTTAATTGGTATTTGTTCAAAAGACAAACACACATACAGGGTTACTTATACCATTGATTTATTTTAAAAAAAAAACTCCCCCCTAAAAAGGCCACTTCCGAGTGTAAGTACAAAAAGGGCATGTGCTCTACACAGGTTGAGCCCTACCTGTGCACATGCCTGCTCATATTCATTTTGCTGAGACAACGTTTTTTCTTACAAGCAATCATTGATAGTTTGCTGGACACAAAATCATCTCTCAACTGGAGGAAAAAAAATTCTCGTGTATTCCCGGCTGGTCAGTTTGCGTTTGAGCGTTGGTTCCTAATGAATATATGCAGGGTTGTTTACTCTAGGAAATGCAGGCACCGTTTCAAACTCCACACTTCTGGCCTCCACTTTGCCATGCTTTGACTGCCACGAGGCCTGCTTTCTTGGACAGTGTCCTGGGATCATTTCCACATCTGTTCAGAATTTGAATTCTGGCTCATTATAAGCAAAACACAAGGCCAGCTTGGGGAGTGATTGCTCTAGACTCAGTTCAGGCTTTCTGATTTGTTTCAGATATATATAAATATATATATATACGGGGTTGACATAAGTGGTACGCAAATGCACTGCAGGTTTCAATCTTCACAGCACAAAAGCCCACCTAATAACTTCGTACTGGATTTCTCAGTAGCACCACTCAGGAAAGGAAAACCTTAAAAAGAAAAGTAAGAATGATGCTATAAAATAATGACATTAGTGGGGCTGGGTTGGAATGGTTCATTCAAATTCTTTGTCAGGTACATTACCCATTAATAACCAGTCATATCAGAATTGGCAAAGAGGCTCATTTTCACCTGACCGGATGATAAAGGGCAATCTAAAATCGTTTGCACTTAAACTACAACAGAACACGGCCACAAAACATGCTAAATATTCACCAGTGAGCCTCTTTATTGCTTCATTACCTCCACCTTTTTTATGAGCTGCACTTACCATATTGGTGCAGTTTGTATTTACAATTAAATCCAGCAATGTATGCTCACAAGATGTTTTCCTTTATGTAAATACAGGAAAAAAAAAACTGAGGACTGAGACCACATCATCTTTTGATGTTGTGAAACAGCCCAAGGACAGTGAAACAAAGATCAATAGCATTAAGGAATCTTAATGGTGTGCATTACTCATGTTGACTGCTTTGCATACTGTTATTGATTCATGAAAAATGTGGTTAAATCAACACAGAAAGGGCAGATGGACGGCTGTTTGTTTTTTTTCTCTTTCAGGTGTCAAATCACTAAAAATCCCCACAGAATAACTACATGCAGTATATATATTGGCAAAGGACTTCCAATGGGGGCAACATCCAGTTACAGCCTACTGCAATGGAATGTGAATTAAAACTAACCACACAGGAGCTAAAATGTTCTGTTCTATGTCATAAATTCTGACTGTATTGTTAATTTGCACAAAACGCTTGCATAAAGGTGCTGATTGATATTATCGATCCAGCCTGACGTCTAGTCATTTGAGACCAGCTGGTGTGGGGCATCAATAAGCGTCCATTTAAAGCAAGGGCATGCTGCAAATAGTGAAGAAATTCAATTTGCCATCATTCATCCCAAAGTGTGCCGTTGTGTGGTCTCCTTGACGGCCCCCATCAAACAAAAGCTGCTCGGCGAGGGTGTGGAGACTGGGAGCCAGCAGAGCACTTAATGTACACTGTGATGCGTCTCTGGGGAGCAGGCTTTGACTGAGCAGCAGCGGCTCTTCTACCATCCATATTACAAGAGGAACACTGGGGAGATGGATGTATTTTTGGAGCAGGAGAATGCAGCGGACAACTTAAATCCTGTAAATAATACGCTAACTGCAAGATTTTGACGCAGTGTACGCTGACTCCACATAACTGCACTCTAGGTGTGTAAAAATGCATTGATACATTTTGTTTATAATCAATTTCATACATTACAATAAACTATGCACACATCAAAATGAGAGTCTCAGGCTTTCAAATAATAAAAATATTGATACACTGGAATTTTCTATATTGCTGTAGTTTATACAATTAGATTAACATAAAAATATTCTGACGTAATCTGAGGAATCATAATCACTGCAACAAATATTTTTGATTTAGCATATAAAACTTTGTACACGGTAAAAGAAATAAGAATTAATTGAACTTAGTCTAGGGTGTCACAGCGGTGCAATGGGTCAGGACGTTGCTTCACAGCGAGGTCCCACAATCCAGAGAAATCCACAACAGGTGAACTTGAGAAGTAAATTGAGAGAGTGATGAATGTGTTCATGGTCTGTCTTTTACATTATGACTCACCGTGACACTGACGAAGTATAAGAGGCTTGGATTTTGAATAATCCTCCTTGTTTAAAACGGAAACCTAACTTCCACATGAATAGCCTACATTCTGATTATGGAACAAACTGAAATATGTAAGCTGCAAAACATAATGAAAGTGTATAAATTCAATGTATTACATTTTTCATTGCATTTAGACAAATGGCAAGGACTAGATCTCCCTAAAAACATGGTGATCACCTTCAGCCACCTTAAAACTACCAATAAAGCCACTGGTCAGAGGGGGAAAAAAAAGCATGGGCAGATAAAAGTTAATTTCTCAACCAGAACGGGCAGGGACTGTTCATCACCCGCCTTATGAGATGTGCTGCCCCTGTGTGTAATTTATGAAGTGAATGACCCCTATCCTCATCAACAATGCCCCCCCTCACAACCTGTATCTGTCCCCCACCTCTCCATCACTTTCTCTCTCTCTTATTCTCTCTCCAGCTTTATCTATTTCTCCACTTCTTTATGTCTCTCTTCTCTTAGACATCTCCCATGACTGAACACTCTGGGCATTTTTCAGATACCCCATTCACCAGTAGCACAGAAAACACTCAGTTTCTGCTTCCATAGTGGTTACAGGGACCATTTCCTCATTCTGGGTTTTACACATTAAAAGTGCGGTGAACATTGTGCCCAACATGTACCGTGCAGTCAGAATGAAAATAAAGTGGGATATCATATTGTGAACCTCCTACTGAATAAAACAACTTGACCAAGTGGTGGATGAGCTTCTTTAGTTGCTCAATGGAAACACAATCAGGTCTAACAGCATGATCCGCATACTTAACCAACTGAACCATGTATAACACATTTTCAGGATGCAGAACATCCCAACCCAACCTGTGACTGCATGGCCTCGGCTTTCTGCTTTCTCTGTAGCATCATTTGTGTGCCCAGGAACAACATTATAGAAATTAAACTCTATTTAGAGTTAAAAGGCAAAAGTAGTAACTAAAAAAGGAATATTTAAAAAAATTCAGACACTTTTTTCAATTCTGATGCTTGCCAATACTTTCCAGAATTGTATTACGTGCTTTCATAACAATGTATCAGTTAGTTGAGCTTGTGTGTAAAAGAAATCTGGCCATTTTTATCACTGATATGGAGAAAACTTTTATGCTGGCATGGCAGTTTATTAAATGTGGCATGGCAAACTAATGCTAACTAATCTAACTGACTAAGTTCCTGTCAGTCTTTTCAAATAGAGCGGCCCTTATAGCACAGCACAACCCACAGTTTTGCCAGTAGCACACATGGCTTTACCCATTTTATGCTCCATCCAAGCACAGGGAATTCTGATTTGTGGCCTGCTGGTGTTCTCTAAACCTTCCTCTAAACCCACTGCAGCATTAGCTGAAAGCTCTTATAGAGTCAAATCATCACTCTATTTATTATTCAATCCTTCTCTCTGATCATTAGCTTTAAGTTAATTTAGTAACTCAACAATTGGTAGGTTCCACAAAACAGCAAAGGGTTAACACACTGTTTAAAGGACATAGTTCTATAACCTAAACCAAATAATTACTAGATACAACTAAAACTGCTTCTAACAGTTTTTGGGACTTGCTGGTATTTTTTTCACAACAATTTCTTCTCTGGGAGACAATGGCTGTGGGTGAATGCTACTGCCCCCTAGTGGCATGGAACACATTCCATGCACCTTTAAAAAAAATTGAAATCACTTTTTGCACGACAGACTTTGCACAAATTACAGATATTCTGTGAATATTTTCATACATAATATTAATAACACTGATAACTGATTAATGAATAAAGATATTATAGACATTAGAGATACATTTCTAGATAAACAACATGATTTCTTATAAAAGGAATCACAATATTTGTAAAAATATACGGCTTGCAAAAATGTGTCTTGTGTCAGATTTCCTGCAGAACGTAGGTGGCCTGGTTTCTGCTTTGCAGCTGAATTTTGCCATGTGGAGTTTTCTGAGCAAATGTGTGACTCCACCACTGAGTGTCTCCCTATTCAACATTATCAGGAATTCTCTATTTCGCTGCAAGACCATCGTTCTAAACCTATTACTGCATGCTGTTTGTTTTCCATACTGTCATTGCACTTATTACACTGCTCCACCATTGGGGATTATGTGTGCAGGGGTAAATTATGCTTGCATGCACGTTTCATCTCATATATACCATAGACATTCTTGTAATATGCATTTCATTGAAGATGTTAATGGCTCTAAGAATGCCGTAACCTATTATTGTTATCACCATGCTTTTATTTAATAGGCGGTTGTGCAGTGAATGGAAAGATGGAGATCTGCTGTGATTTGTGGTTGAAACTCAACCCAATCTGAATGCAATCAGAGCTCTAAGAGTCTGAGGCAAAAGCCAGGCCCTATGTCTTTATCCACACTCCAGACTTCAATGTCTCATTAATAATTCTTTTTGTCAAAGCTCCAGGCAGCTCTGATGATCCATTGGTAGTCTAAACATCTCTAACTACAACCTTAGACTCAAAGTAACAATAAATGTGGTATGAACTTTGTGAAGAAACAAATGAACAGGGGACTCGTCATCAATCTGCTCATGCAATCTTCCACCCTATTGTAGCCCAGGGAGATCTTCTCCCATCCCACCCCTTCAAAATTTACAAACCACTGTTTTATGGACTCCACAGTGTCCTGTAGATGCGATGAAGTGTGCAAGCGCAATCCAGGCTGCAAAGAGGTGTTTAAAAGCGAGGGGACCTGAATAAGCACTCCGGTGGGTTTATACAGATGGAGTTCCTCGAGTGTGATCCCTCTTGTCAGCCGTTGCCAGTCAGTGACGAGAAAACAATATTCAGGCTCTTGCCAGATTGTATGGCCAACAAAATGCATCCGACACATACACGCATGTACGTGACTATACACAGAATGACTGTGTATCTGTAATTGTGTACTCTGTCTGAATTCTTTCTGCTGTCATCAATACTAACCCCCTCCCGGCCATTTCCCCTTAGGTTTCAGATACAGCATAGTGTGCTGTCCCGCGGAGGCGACATGCTGCGATCGTGTTGTTCTCGCTAAACCTGGGCAGCACAAATCGACCTGCTAGACAGTGCCTGTGGGCAAACACTGAGAACAGCGAGACACACTGAGCTTGAATAAGAAGACTTACCTCTGCCTTCACTTCCAGCTGCCATTAAACATACACTACTCACTCCACCATACAAATGACTGAAGAGACCATAAGTGCACTTTCACATATGCAATATTAAGTCCATTTAAACTGAAACTCTGCGCATTTGCACTCCTTGGTGCACTTTGTTTAAGACCATAGGAGCACACTAATTACATTGAAGGGTGCTAAAAAGGGTTATTTAGTGAAATTACATAAAATAATTCATTTTTGTTCACTACAGAACTTTTCAGTGGCTGGCTCCATCCATAGCTATTTTAGTAAATGAGATGGGCTTGTGTGAAGAACATTTTGAAAGTTGAACCCAACATGGCTCAGTAGAAGGGAGAACAAAACTCAACTCAGCTGCAGGATGTAGGCCTGTTCTGTGAGTGATGTCTGATTGCATCTTCTTTTGTTTGACTGGATCAGGTTATTGTTGATGAAAACATGGAGCCCCAAATGCCACAATAGACACTTTATGGACCCCCTTTGCAGTTATATCAACTTCCACTCTTATTGGGAGTTTTTCCACAAGATTTTGGATTTTCTGTTGGAATTTGTGCCCATTCATTCTGTAAAGCATGAAGTCAGGCATTTATGTTAAATGAGAAGGCCTGGATCACAATCTTGTTTCCAGTTCATCCCAAAGGTGCGGTATAGGGTTGAGGTCAGGGCTCTGTATGGACCAGCCAAGTTCTTCTACATGGAAACCAATGAACCCCTGAACCATGTCGTTATGGACCTTACTTTGTGCCCTGGGAAACAGTCTTGCTGGAATAGAAAATATTTGCTCCAAAGTTCCCTTTTATAGGTTTTATACAAACAGGGGTCTGCTGCTATTGGTAGCCTTGTTTCCTCTGTTTCTTTTATGGAGGGAAACAGGAAATGGGTTAGAACTACCTAGCGCCCCCTCTGGGGAAAAGCCAACAATGACCCCCAGTCGTTACACTTTGTCCACAAAGTTGGAAGCATGGCACTGTCCAAACCTAGCTGGCATTCGACCGACCTTAAACGTTTAAATGTGGTTGAAATAATGTCAGTTTATGAAAAAATATTCATTCAACGTCAAAACAACGTTGAATACCAAATGGTTGAAATGGTGTTGTTAACTAACTATGGATTCAACATAGAAATATAAATAAAATGTGAGTTGTACGTAAAATCAACGTTGGAATGACGTTGATATTCCAACGTTGATTAGATTTGCAAAATCTAAACAAAATCCAACGGTTATCCAACGCTGACACCTGAGACACCCGACGTTGATTCAACGCTGACTCCATGTTAAAATGCCAGCTGGGAAGGTTTCTTTGTTTAACATAGCGTGTTTCTGATTAAATAAACTTCTTACCTTTTTGAATATGTCAAATGTACATATGTGCTAGCTAGCGACAAGCAGAGCAACAATAAACAGTGGCGGAGCCAGGGCAGGGGCCGGGGGGGCATTTCCTTACTGGACCCCCAGGTATCCCCCCTGACCGCACGTCTTGTTGAGAAGAGCTTGCTGAATTCTGTAATCGGTAAAATCTCTTAACTGCTATGTTCTTCATGTGCCTTGCAGTAGTTAGCTCTCTTAATTGTACAGCTCTCTGTATCAGCACCGGCATTATTCTGAGGTACCTCTCTGACCCAATCGTCAAAACGAAGGAGGAGCTATGCTGCAAGAGCTGTGTGTCACTAACATGCCGAAACGTGATATATACTGGCCCCCCTGAAATAGCTAAAAAAGTCTAGCTCCGTCACTGAAAATAACATCTTAGAACTACTGTTCACTTTAGTGCAATACCATATGTGCACTCCATGCTATTAAGAGTCCTCTATGTGCAATTTACACTATTTCTATTATACTGTGCAATAATCTGCTGCCATTGTTAACATGTTACATGATTTGTCTCTAGCATTACATGATTTGTCGTTGAACAATAGTTGTGTTGTCCATTTATTTGATTCAATATCATTTTTGATAATCTTCTTAATGGGGCCACCTATTTTTTAGTCTTGGGGTGGTGTATGAATATTGTGAGGGTAGCATCTGCTTTTAGCATAGCCTTTTTTGTGGAAATGAATTGGTCATCTTCAAAGTGTACTTGTACTTGTGCCAGTTAAAATAAATCACTGGCATCATTGTACTCTACATTTTAAAGCATTGTGTCCTTTGAAAATTTAAGGTATTGCACTTGACAATACATTTCTCCATTGTTGTATTTTTTTGTATTTCCAGTAATGTCCAAATTTTTTCCAATGAAAATTACCACCATTTATTTTCTTTGGCCTGTGTCCTTGTGTCTTTTATATTTCTAATCTGTGTCTTTCATTTTCTTCTTTTTTGTATTTATTTTATGGCATTAGCTGCTAAGGCTTACATATAAGACTTTCACATATGCATTGTATCTGTGTACCAGTGATAAATGATGGGACAATAAAATGTATTTGATTTTCCATGAGCAAGTACTGCCTGAAACTGCAGGTTGCCTTTGTTGGTGTTATTCCGTGATATCTGTTTGATACACATTAATATCAATATTATATTATTGATCTTATATTAATATCAAGGATGTATGGTAGACTGTATACTGTAAAGTAAACTGAATGCCAACATGCTAATATCAACAATGGTGAAATTGACCATTTTGGGCAGGTTTATGAGGCCATACATTGTTTTTTAAAATTCTGTAATTTTTATGATGCATCAGTTATATAATGTTGAACATTAGAACTCCCATAAAATACTGCAGATTGGTATATGCCATGTATGCTAGCCTTATGGACATAGGTGCTAATGCTTGGATGCTAACGGTACAAACCTTCTCTCTAAAAAATAAATCATAAACAAAACTACAAAACTGTACAAAACTGACATTGATATTATGCAGAAAATATATAATAGTGACACATGTACTTGTGATTGATATATTTTAATTAGAGGTGGGCATAGATTAATTTTTTTTAATCTAGATTAATCTCACTGTAATCTTGGAATTGATCTAGATTAATCTAGGTTAAAATGGCTCATTTGAATTCTGCCGAAGGCATTCAGAATGTGTGCGCTACCCAAATAATGGCTAAAAGTAAGTCT
>JBBMFX010000134.1:7085566-7096507 GCA_037832545.1 Rhabdalestes septentrionalis | reverse complement strand
AATGTAAATGGTCATGAAAATAAAGAAAACACATTGAATGAGAAGGTGGTGTGTCCAAACGTTTGGCCTGTACTGTACTAAATTACTGTGAAAAATAATTTTCTACAAAAATGAGAAAGAAATTCACTGATAAATAACAGCCTGAAAAGGACTAATTTGGGAAGTTCCAAAGGAATCCAAGTGACCATCTAAGTTACTGCTGGTGTCACCTACCTCAGATAAGGTTAGCATTTTGGATCTTGTCATTAAAAAGCGATTCTGCAAAACTTTTAGTACAAACCTGACATTATATATACTTTGCTGAGGTATATCATATAATGCCAATAAGCACTTTTTTTAAGAAACTAACACAGTTGTGCCAACATTCCACAACAATGCCAACATGGTGGTGGTTGTGTAATGGGTTTGGGATGCTTTACTTGGGATGTTTTTTTTTCCTGTCCTCCTTGTAGCTGGGTCAACATGGCCCCCAACGCTTGGAAGCTCACATCTGTGTATAGGCGGAATGGCAGGATATAATCCAAATATGTTAGCACTACGGCTTGCTACAGTTTTTCAAATGCCTGCTGATAATCACTAGTCCAGTTCATCTTCTGGCGGAAAGTCACACTCACCCTCCACAATAGCCTTTGGAGTGCTCTGGCCTTTTGGGCAAACCCAGGATAAACCACCTGTAATTGCCAACAAACACCAAAAAGAACCATAAATCTCTCCCAACACCACAGATCTGTCGTCAGCTACGTTTGGCTCACCACATGGCCCAGGTAACACACCTCTTGCCGGAACAAGCGACAGTTCTCAGGCTGTAGTTTAAGCCATGGGTATACAGTCTCTGAAACTCACTCTCAAGATGTTGCAAGTGAGACCTGAAATCACTTTAGTAACAATGACATCATTGAGGTAAATATATAGATAATCATGAATTTTATAACCTAAACATCTCTGCATCAGTCTCTGGAAGGTGGCAGGGGCATTACACAAGCCAAAAGGCCTACATTATAATTGGTATAGGCCTACGAGAGTGGCAAAGGCGGTCTTCTCCTAATCCTATGGGTGGACCTCCACCTGGCAGTAACCACTTGCCAGGTCTAGGCTCTCCCTCACCAGAACATCCCTCAGGCCACTGCCTGCTGGTCCTGACTCTCCTTTAGGTCACACCACCCAACTATTCATTGCTTCACCCTTTTTCCTTGGGCATTCTCTTGCATTCACCACAATGGAGGCAGATGTGGCACACTTGTTCATTCCATTGTAAGTCTCCAGGCCTAGGTTTTTATTGTCAGGAGGGCAGTGGTCTTGTTCCAGCCAGATGTTCCAGCCCCTGCTTTTTACAGGTCAGCCAGCCACATGTCCCAGAGCCCTCTTAGCTGATCACATATTTCTTTCCGGCTTTAAACTCTCAAGGATTGCATTGGACCTTCCCCTTCCTCAGGGACCTCCTGGACTGACCCTGGCCACGTCCTTCCATGCCAACTGGGTATCGAAGAAGGTTTCTGCTCTGGCTCACTCGCTTCCCGGACTGTCAGCCTCCCTCTATCCCTTTGCCCTGTCTGACTCATCTCACTCTGCTCTGGTAATCTCCCTCCAGCAGTAGGCCACCTACAAGAGAAAACAAAGAGACGGTGTTCACACTGCGACTTGGCTCACCTCTCCACCATCGCCAGCCCTAGACTTAGACTCTGTTACCTGAGTCCGCTCTCGTGAATTGCATGTCATTAGGCTGCAGCTTCCAGATTCTTGAGAAAATCTTCTTGGTCAAGCTTTCCCCCAAAATGTCCAGGAATCTATGCACCCAAAAGCCTGGCCAACACCTTGCTGATAAAGGCCCCAAGCCCCACCCAGGACCAAGAATAAACCCCCAAAAATACGAAAAGACAGACACAACACAAAACACACAACAACAAAAATAAACACCTCTGAACATGGCACCATCAGCGAGTTAAGTCCTGATAGTGAACTCTAAATGCCAAGCACTTTTAATATTGATCAGGGTGGCTGTCCGGCTGGAGATCAGAAGCTTTGATGATCAAAGAGTGCAATTCACCATGGGAGTTTCATGACAAGGTCAATTTGAAGGCTCCTCCTTTCATGAAAAAGGTTCTAAACAGCAGTGTCAAGAAATCTTACAAACCAGCGACTCACTTTTCCATCAGAGTGAGCAAAATGTCAAAATAAATGCAATTTGGTTTGGTCTGAGTGAGCACATTGAGATGCATAATGCATTTTAACTCGGGTCAGAGCAAAACAGTGCATAGACAAAATGGTTGTTTTTACATTGAGACCACGTTCCACGTTGACCTTTCTTGATTGAGTGTAATAGCACACAGAGCAAATGCAAAAAGGTCAAATGGTACAGGCTGCTTTAACTGCATAATTGGTATTTTTTTCCAAGAGAACCCAAGCTGTTGAAAAATAGAGATGGCACACCTTCCAAAAAGTTAAAAGCCCCTCACTGCAGATTCACAGTGTAATTACATGTTTCCTGTCATCTTCAGTAGGAGCTGTGGTATGATGCTTGTTTAATCATGGAGGAAGTCTATCTTAACATATGAGAGAGGGGGGGGGGGGGTGTCCTTACCCACAACTCTACACTCCTCTTGATGGACACAGTGTGTGTAAACAGTCCCATGGGTCTCACTCACTCACTCTTTCATTTCCTTTTTTTATCCCTACTGTCACCCTACTGCTTTATTTTTTACTTTACATCACATTATGTATGATATGTAAGTAAGCATAGCCTGTAGTTACAATTTGACTGCTTCACTATAAACAGTTTGCAGAAACAAATCCTTTACATAATGAGTTTGTTCATACTGGAATGATTTCATGCTGAAATTGTTTTGGGAGACAAAGCACACTCACAAGAGCAGGTGAACTTGGAAGCGAATGTACTCCACAGCCTTTTTTTTAGAGCTCAGGACAGTGGGTTAACCAAATGCGTCACCACACAATCTTGAATAATACAAAACCCCACCCTATATACACAGAGCCTCCGTGTCTCACATCCACGGTAGGTCTGTGTACCTGCACCCAAAACACAATAAAACCAACAACCCCAAAACACACATAAACACACTAAACACACACAACAAAGCATTTATCCCCCCAACTACACAAAATAACCCCCCCAAATAACAACACAGAACACAAATAACAGTTCGGGGAGAGAGCAGTGCATGCTGGGAGAGCCCTCCCCATCTCAACTGTAACTGCCATGGAGCGCTTACACTAGATGTGAGATCATTTAAATGAAGATTTCAATCAGTCACATAACATGTTAGGTAATCATGCTCAGGGGCGCCACCAGGGGGGGAAAGGTTAGAACGATTCTAGGAGCCCAGCACTGACATGGGGTCCTGTTAGGGGCAAGTAATAAAATATTAATTAATGGGGGGTTGGGGGGCAAAATTCGAATCTTTCATGGGGCCCAAGATTTCTGGCGGCGCCCCTGCTCATGCTGGATGTTGTTTTAAATGTTGTTACTTGTACTTTTTATTTAGTATATATTGTCTGTAATTTCTTAGTCTAATTGTGCTTAGAATTAATTTTATTTTAATGCTGCATTATTTAATAACCTGCAGTCTGTGAAACATCCAAGAAAGAATTGCATTTTATGTTGTTCACAATATTTGCACATAGAGTATGACAATAAAACTTTGAATCATAAAACAACTGCTGGAAAATTGGATCTGTATAACAGACATCATTCCTACTTGTCCTAAAGGAATTGGGTGGAACTCCAGAGAATGCAGTTTAACTGCTTCACAGTGGATGGTTGGATAAAATGGGATAACCAGGATTAAGTTCTTTTTTCCCAGTTTTCTCTCTTATTTAGTCATGCATATTTCTGCCTACTAGCTAGGACTCCCTGAATCACACAACACCAGCAACACTTAGAGGCAGCCACAACATCTTTTCAAATTGCTGCTGCAGATTCAACACCGTCGAACAGCTCCATATACTTGCTGGAGAACACTAACTACTAGATAGTAGGAACATATGCCTTAATGATAGGGTTAAGGCCACTGGGTGCAGACTGTAGGCCTATTGGGTGAGCTGGTGTTCTGGTGGTTTGATATTCACCCTGTGATCAGAAAGTCATGGATTCAAACACCAAAAATGCTAGAGACACATCGGTGGTACCCTTAAGTAAAATACCTTCCCTGCACACTGCTCCTGCCTGCTGCTTCATTAGGTGAATGAAGGTGAAAGTATTTCAAACTGTTCACACTGTGGTGTGTTCACATATGACAGAATGGTCACTAGGCTTTAATTCAAGCAGCCATGGGTTGCAAGTGTATGTCAAATCAGCAGAGGGCTGAAATGCAGCCTTTTGGGTTGGTGGTAGAAACCTAGCTGCTGCATTGAGTCTCATCATACTGTTCAGTTAAATAATATCCAGTAAGTTTATCACAACAACTCACCTTTGAGGAACTATTTTGGGTTAAGTTTTGTAAGTTTGGCTGATTATTGTCCTCACAGGAGATTCCAAAGCTGACATAATAGTTTGACTTGTACTTTGGTAATGGTATCAGTATGTCATACGTCATATGCCAGTATGTTCCAAATATGAGCTTCAAATAAAAAAAGAGGCTAACTTTAATCATCAAACATGTATTGGATGACTGATTACAATTTGGAAAAAGTGTGTATGTATTAGCAATCGCAAATAATTTGGTTAAAATGTTTCTGGTGTTTGTTTGTCACTGCTGGTCCACTTATCAAACTCTGGTTAAAAGTGGCTGGAATTTGGAAATAAATAGAAAAATCACTGTTCACCGAAAGTCAAAATTTTGCACAACAGCTGGCTGATTTTTCTAAACCATTGCTAAAACAACCCCATGAAATTAAAATGGACTTAAATTGCATTTTCAGTGTTACATAATCTTGTAAGAATGATTAATAGCTTTTAGAAATTTAGTGAGATTTTCTTTGCCTTGATTTATTATTTTAATGCTTTTATTGTTCATGATTGTTTTCCTTTGTCTTTTAGTTTGTTTGTTTCGTCTTATTTTGAGAAAGCACACCCAGACAATAAACTGATGGCTTGAGTACTCTTCATATTTTATAAATATAGAATTACGATAATGCACTCCACAAACACCCTTCACTGGGTGAAAAAATCCTTAACCTGTATAGTGCAAGTCAACCATTTTCTCAGGGAGAAGCTTTGCCAGTAATCTGTAAACCATAAACAGTCAGCAAATACATAAGCAGAGCCCAAAAGATCTCAGCTGAAAAGAGAGAGATGGAGGTGTGGGTCACCCTTTCACAGTAAATGAAATAAAAGCTGCAGCTACAGTGGCTAAAAGAGAACAGAGCTAAAACTGCACACACAGTGTTTGGTGAAAATGTCCTTTATAGTGCTTAAAAGGTCTGAGAAAGAAAATAAACATGAAAACTCAAGGGGGTTACATAAAACATGGGGAAATATTTTGTTCTCCATCCACCTTCAGTTTCAACAGATCGCTGAACAGAACAGTTATAAATAACAGGTCTGTTCAGTATTTAAATAATAATATAAAAATAATTTTCATTTTAACCACAGTTTTGCCCAGTCATGAGAATCAACTAAAAGGTGTAAAGTGATTTGAAGTGCTATCTAAGAGGAATTGGATTTTTTTCTCTCTCTCGATCTCTGTCTTTGTCAATTGGGCTTGACTTGGACTTAGTCTTGGCTTGACTTGGACTTATCATCTGTATTGTCCCAAATAGTCTTGGTCTTGGACTCAACAAAGGTGATCTTGACCTTGTCATGAAAGATCCGCCCATCTGATTTTGGTTTTCCCGTACAAAGAGAATGTTTAACATTTGTTTCAAATACAACATAACATGCACTTTGAACACTTTATTTTCTGCATAAGGTGCATGGATTACCCCTGAATGAAGTAACAGCACATGAGCTGAATAATTGTCTTGACACATAATTATATGCTGCATATCATACAACTGTGTGAACTGCTGTAGATGCCCAGATTGGATATATAAACAAAAAAGCAGTACCGTAAGTAAATGAATTAAGACATGGAGTAGAATTGGCCTATTTGTCATCAGTATCAGCATATTTTGATATTTGCCTCTCAGTGTGAAATTGATTTGCTTTTTTAGTGGTACAGATAAAAATGAGCATTATGTATTGAGCATAGGTGGGTGAATAGATACATTTTGAAGGAATAATTCAAAATGCGTGTAACTACATTGTACAAGTGGAGAAGCATGATTCAAATCCAGTGTGACTATATGAATTATAAATAAAACTGCAACAAAATCAAAATAATATTTTGACTTAAATGTCTTTGTCTTTTAATCTTGGCTTTTTCTGATTTTCACTAAATAAACAGTAAAACTCCTATTCAGAAAATATAGTTTCTGTGTGGTTAACATCTAAAATGAAGTGTTTCTTTGGTTTGATTTTAGGTGAAGAAAGCTAATCTAGACTATTCAAGCAATACATAAGACATTCTTCTTTTTTTTTTGTTTTTTGAACTGCACAAATGCAAGATTCCACAAGATTCAAGGCATACAAAGTCCAGAAATATATTTCTCCAGCCTGCGGACACTGCCAGTTTATCAATAGCTTTGGCCAGTCCAGGACTCATAGGGCCACTCAGATTACCAATAACCCTGGGGCATCACTTTATCAGACGCCTCCTGTTCAAAGCCATGGCCTTTGAAAATAAGGCCTGCCATCTATTGACTGATAAGAGCAGAGTCTAACCTGCTAAGACAAAATTAGACTCCCAATATATTTTATTATTATTTCCAACAGTGCCAGCAATGTGGCACTCTGCCCTTGGCAATTCATTTTCCACACTACCTAAACTGAGCTCCTTTTTTTATTTCTATTTGTATTTATATATTTTAATTTTTTTGGTGTCTGGGACAGTGTTTGCAAATTCCATAATACAAATCAATGTCTAATGCAGGGAGACATTTTTCATCATAAATGAACATTGCCAGAGAAACATAGTTCTTTTGCCAGCTATAAATGGAATATTGTTACATTTATGCTAATCATCATGAAATTGTTTTCCTTTTTTCATCGGCTTGAGGCAAGTTGGCATCAACCAAACAAATCAAACTCATCCTTCTCTGAGTTATAAAGGCTGTCACTCAGCACGTCCACTGAAATGTTGATTTGTCCTAGATTATGGGGAGTTACAAAGTAATAACTGCAATATTCTCTCTCTCTCTCCTTCTGTTTATCACACACACACACACATTTTTCTTGTTCCTTCATATATCCTTACAATCTTGATAGTTAAATTTCCAATAACAAAAAAGAGTTTGATGTAGTTTGTTTTCATTTAAAGCATATCATTCACTTTTTGTTCCATACATTTGTTCCATGATACTTTTTTTGTGATATTAAGTGCATTTACATATTCACCTATGCAGCTGAGAGCAGTTTAGCAATGTCCATTCATACTGACCTTATAAGGAGTGTCAGGATAGACTGCTATTTTAATGAGGCCTTAATGAAGCATCTTGTCAGAACAGACATAATTTACATATATCCACCTATGCAGCTGAGAACAGTTTAGCACCAGCCATTCATACGGACATTATTAAGATTGTCTGAACCAGTTATAAAAATGTTGGCCTAGACTGCTGTTTTAATGAGTCACAATACAAAGTAGCCAGTCAGGCCAGAGGTAATTTATCTATAACATTCATAAAGTAAACAGAAACAGAAACAGCTTGTTTAATTCAAAAGAATAAAGAGAGGTTGGGCAATAGAACATGAAAATGAATTATGAGTGTAAACGTTATAAGGGACAGTTAAAATCCCTATAAAAATGTTTGGTTTTCTTTAATTATTTGCT
Source organism: Rhabdalestes septentrionalis (assembly GCA_037832545.1). Lineage (NCBI taxonomy): Eukaryota > Metazoa > Chordata > Actinopteri > Characiformes > Alestidae > Rhabdalestes > Rhabdalestes septentrionalis. Next base: position 7,088,681 of record JBBMFX010000134.1, on the reverse strand, counting down.
CAGAATCTCAAATAATTATCCTGTCAATGCTTCATAACCTAACATGCCTACAGGTGTATGCCAATTAGCCATGTTCAACATTGATTGCACCAGTAGACTGTGTAAAAGATCACTGTAGCATGGAGAGGTATGAGTGATACTTTGTCTCCTGAAGCACAAACTCAGTTCTGCCAAAGCTCCCTTTACATATTTACACATCTGCTCTTCTGAGCTGTATCCTGCACAGACCCTTCACAGATTACACGACGAACACATGCTGTGCACAGCTCCTGGTCAGATTGGGAAGCGATCACCCAGGGCCCGGTGGAAACGATTTTATTCCGCCAACACAGGCAAGATAAATACGTGTCAGTGCAGTCTGAGCGGCCCCCTGCGCCGCCGTGATTATAGCGTTTAATAACTTGCCTTCAGTAATACATTGACATTGTCCGGCCAGGATCCTTGCCAGGAAGGCTTGATTTACCAAAGCCCTCGAAGGGAGGAGAAGAAGAGAAAAAAATCTCATTCAGGAGACGGATTGCTGAAAAGGCTCTCCAGTAGACCCATAAATCATTCTTTAATCAGAGTCCGTGGAGTGTGTGCCAAGCCACAGCGGGCCCACTGGAGGACCCCTGACTCAATACTGTCTACGTTACTGCTCTCCAGATGCCTCTGTCTTTATATTTGCCCTCCCTCTAACCCCCCTCCCATTTATCTGTCGACATTTAAGGGCCCCCACAAACTGTAACTCAACGTGCTTTTCAATATTAGAAGAAAGACGCTAAAAGGGTACTAAGTGAGGTACAAAGAGCTGACATAGAGCAGCCATTATAGTTCTCTAAAGAAATATTTATGTAACTGAGAGATGGTATAAAGTACCTTTACATGATGTAAAGATTCTTTATCAGTGTTTGGGTTCGAGTATTTTATATTATGTCGAGTTCCTTTACCTTTAGAAAAGCTCTTCCACATATCATTCACAAAATTGTTCTCTAAAGCATCATCTGTTGAAACTGATACTCCTTGACACAACACAAATAATTATTTGCGATACACTCATTTTAAATAGCATTTTCACATTTTTTGATATGGTTCTCTGAGAGGATGCATGTTTCTAAGACATTTTAACTGGAAGAAAATCATGTACGCATTAAACTTCATTAAACAATCATCAAACGTCTTTAAAAAAAAAAGGATAATAAGTGTAGCTATACATAGGATCTTGAATTTTTAAAGGTGTGGATATCTTATTGTGCGACTGTCTCTATCCTGACACTACACTTTGAGTGAATTTCAAAGGTCTTATCATACTGTGAGAATGAAGCTTTTGTGTGAACATTGGATATTGGCAGAGGATGTTGCTATCTTTTTTTTTTTGCTGTGCAGTCATACTTGGACAAATTTGTTGGTCTGATGTTCTAACTGTGGAATGTTTATGCCAGACATAACCAGACAACTACATTCTACAAAATGGTTTGGGGGTTATTAGGGTGTTGCTTGATGTGAAAAGAGACTTTACATTCGTTTGAGTAGCAGTAACTTTCCCTCCCATGGGTTTTTTTTTTTTTTTGCCCCAGTCTGTACCCAGAAGTAGAATCATGAACATTGACCTTGTCTGAGGAGGGCAAGGTCTGCTCTTCCTGAGATGTTTACCTAGGTTCTTTTGTTATTTCCTTGATGAGCTGCTGCTGCACTCTTGGAGGAATAACTCTTTCTGTGGTTTGTTGGAGAACCAGAGTCTTAGAAATCTTTGTAATCTTTTCCAATCTGTTATATTTCTTCTATATAACCTACTTTCTCAGCTGTGCTGTGCAGTCATACTTGGACAAATTTGAAACCTATGAGTGATATGACACAGCGTTGTCAACAATTATCTGAGGGCCTGCAAAAGCTAGTAGTATGTGTTGAGTGACTGGAGGGGGCCAGAGGGGGGAGCATGAGTGTTTTTCCCTTGTGTCTCCATTAGCCAGGTTTCACCCTGTTTGTGGTCTGACTGATGAATCATATGTGTCTCAAGTGTCAAGGGAAACAAATGTAACAGCAGTGAAAGAACATTAATCAAAACAAGCTGAGTTTTTTTTTTCCCTTATCACTAGTTAAACTGGACAGACTCTTTTTGGTACTTTTTCCTCCCCTCATGCAGTGGATATAAACATTTCTCCTATGGGATCCCATACCAAGATATCATCAATTTGAGTTGTTGGAGAAGTCTACCTTTTTTTTTCCTTTTTCCAGAGACATTCAGCTTGGTGGATGCTAATGTTAGCAACCTGGGCTTTGGCCCAACACCGAATTGCCAATCATGATGGTGTGATGGCGGGGAGGAAGTGAGAGGCACACAGAATAAGCTTAATAGCCTGCTGTCCATTCAGCACCCCTTATGGAGTGTGTGGAACATTCAGCACCTTGGACAGCACCCTCCTCCACATCTGGGGTTCGTTCCAGAAAACACAGCCGCACAATCCATAATCAGTGGGGTGTTATAAATGTGATCAAATACCTGCGTTCGCGAGGGCAATTGAATATTATATGGATTGGTAAACATATTAAATTATTATGACAGGTATTTGCACCTATAGTTTTTTTTACCTTAGAAGTCACAGTTATTGACAGTAATAATTGTGTGGCATAATTACATCGTCATTACTTTCTTATTAGTATTTCACTGAAACAAACAAGGAAACCCAAAGTGCAATTTATTTAAGACATCTCATTTGTGTCCATATAGTGAAACATTGTATGATCAGATACCTATTTCCACTTTTTTCTTTAGCTTCAGAAGGCTTTTAAGCCTGAACTTCCTGCGTAAGGTCCTGCCGCAGCATATAAAGAGAGTTCAATTACAGATTTTGACTACACCACTCCACAATCTTAAATGTGGATCTTTCGAGGCATTCAGAGATGGATTTGCCCTTGTGCTTCAAATTATAGCTTTGCTGTATAACCCAGCTCTGCGTGTGACTCAGATGATTGGACCTCCTTCAGTATTTTTTCATAGACAGCAGAATTCATGGCACCTTAGAAGACCAAATCCATCACATCACCACCACCAGTTTTGAGTTGGTCTGATGTTCTAACTGTGGAATGTTTATGCCAGACATAACCAGACAACTACATTCTACAAAATGGTTTGGGG
>JBBMFX010000134.1:7013748-7041621 GCA_037832545.1 Rhabdalestes septentrionalis | reverse complement strand
TGTGTGTGTGTGTATGTGTGTGTGTGTGTGTGTATGTGTGTGTGTGTGTGTGTGTGTGTGTGTGTGTGTGTGTGTGTATGTGTAAATGAGAAGCCTAATTCATTAATACATCATAACAATCTGGCCCCATGCACCCACAACATATGTACCACATTTTTAGCATGTTTAGAGATTTGAACAAATGCTAACATGAGGTTCTTCAAAAGGCTGCTTGGGTTACTAATTATTACTGACCAGAGTCCTAGCCAAGATTTTGCTTATGTGCAGGCCAGCACAACTCTCTGGCTGGTGGTCTCAGCTTCAGACATTCCAGACATGAAGTCTCATATCTATAGTAAGCTAAGCCTGCCAAACTGTAAGGATTTGCCAATTGCTTTCTAATTTATTATTTAGAGTTTCATGCATCAGTTTATAATTTGAAACAACAGCTGTGAACAGTATGAACTGGACACATATACACAGCTCTGGAAAAAAAATGAGACACCACTGCAATTTATTTTTAAATCAATACCTCTATGAGTATGACAACCATTCCAGGCCAGTGTCTGTAAAATTCCTACACAATCACACCTCATTCTGCTGTGTGAGGTACTGATTACTGATCACCTCAGTCAGATCGTATTTAATGCGGAAAAGCGTGGAAACACTGCTGTAATCCACACACTTTCCTCTTGCAATGGGATTTCCATATCAAATGGAAATATATAGACAACTGTTAACCAATGTAGTCTTGATCATGATAAGTAACAAAACACAAATTGACAGAAAGCCTTGCATGTGAGACTACCAGACTAGTAACTTTAGTGTTAACTTTAATATGAAGTACGCTAAAGTGCAGTGGGCTGCTGGTAAGTATATACCAACGTATAAAGCATGGGTTTTTTCCAAAATGGTTGCCGGAAGTGAGTAAAGATTTAATAGCCTTTAAGTCGTTAAGATTTAATAGCCTTTAATTCCATGGTGCAATAGCTGTCTTTCGCAAAATGATATTTGTCCTTAATTATAGGACAGTTCTACTGATATTCCAAAAGACAGGTTAGTTTCTGTGAATCTGAATGACCTTCATTTTGTCTTAAACCATATTTATGACTTGAGCAAGTGTCGGGGAGGGCATTATTCTACAAAAGTAGCATGTTACTGTACAATATTACTTCCATTAATAGTAGCATTGTCTAATAGAATTGGTCATGTGTTTAAGTCCTTTTTTTCATAACCGGTCATGAAAATTCCCTTTACAGTGCACTGAATCAGTCAAGCCACAGAAGGCTTTGAAGTAGGAGGCAGGCTTTTGAATTCTGTGCAACTGACACATTTTCCCACAGACATAATTAATGTTTAACTGTGATGTTCTTTTTATTTTCTAAATTTTGTGGAGACGTTTGCTGTGAGTCTGATATCTTGCTGTTAGCTGATATAGTTCACACACACATACACACAGACACACACACACTGAAATCTTACGTCAGTCACATAGCTTCACGACATCAAGACTCCTGCCAGAAATGTCTTGTAAAGTTCTGCTTCGTGATTCGTTTCGGTTTTAAAACATCAGAAAAGTAAAAGTAAAAAGTACTTGCATTTTTATATGAAACAGTGGATTGTATTAATTTAAAGAGTGACATGTTTCACAACAAATGTGAGAGAATCAGCTAATAAGAACAGTTAGCCTCAGTGCTAAGCACTCCATAAAAATTAAATGTTCATATGTGTTTCTTATCTTGGATGTGTTCTTTACTCTCACAAATCATGTTCAGGGGTTTACCTATGATTTTATGCACCCAGAATGTCCCCCATATTAAAAAAAAAACGTTTATTTATTTATTATGTTTCAAGTAAGCTTGTGAAGGATTCATTTGACAATGATTATATTAGATGAGATGCAAAATGAATAAATGGAAGATCAATAGACCGGGATCTTGTGTGTAGTCTTGATTGAGGCCAACTGATGAAAGAAAAAAAAAAACATAACCTATGACCCGGTGTCTGTAGGTCTTTTTGGCTGATTCCTGATCCTCTTGTAAACCTTTACACCTAGACAGACCACATATGGATGCTTTAAACATCTTTAAACCTATGGTACTTTTAGTGAAGGTTTGTCAAACGTGGATTAGGCTTAGTCACGGACCAATTGTGCTTTTCAGTTCAAAATCCTACCGAGGCTTTGGTCTAATCTGGGTCTTGGGAAGCTTAATGTTGCAGGAAGATGTGGTCTTGCACTCAAAGGCACGGCATAACATTGTCAGTGAAATTCAGAAGATGATTCATGGTCCCGGGTGGTTCCTTTCTTGTGGAATACATCAGCTTCAGCACAACATGAACACACCCATACAATGAGGTCATGTCTCTGTTCAAACTGATGTGTAAATATGACCTTGTCGTCCGGTCCCATTCATATTACAGGTCTCTGTCGGACTCTCTGCAAGCCAGACTCCATAACTGAAAACAGAGCGGGTGAAAAAGATACAAGGACAAATAAACAGCAGACAATTAACGGAGGTGTACTTTTCAGATGTAATATGAGACCATGGCCCCAGTGTCGGTCCTCATTACATTATGGTGGTAGATGTCTCTGAAGTAATGAACTGAGTAAGCCCTCAGATGAATTGAAATGTCAATCTCCATTAGGAGCAAACGCCACTGATAACATCCATCAGGAATCTCCCCTTTGCGTATGTTGAAATGATACAGTGTGACTTTTGTGGCTCTGAAGGATTTAAACAGTAATTGTTGGAGAGGTATTTATCTGCGGGTGCTTCCCATTTAAAAACAAATGAGAATAATTGTTTACTCTTGGTGGAGCGAATTCAATTAGGAATTAATTCGTCTTACGGCTATGAAAGACTAGCTTCAAAATTAAGAAGCTATTTCCACAGGCAGTGATAAAACTGTTTGAAAAATATGCCTCATGTGCTTCCTTGATAAGTGAATTATTTCTTTAATTACTACAGATTTTTGACAGTCATTAATTGATGTTTATATTTATATATTTTTTAACTTACTTAATATTTTAATAGAACTTCCAGCAAAGGGAATTCACTGACTAATATTCATTTTTATTAAAAAAAACTAAAACTAAAACCAACAGTATTTTATATTTCAATACTGTTGGTCCTCATTGAATCTGGAGGCAGGGTTACCAGAATTTCAGAGAACCTTGTAACAGTCTTACATCAGTAACATTGTAACAATGAAGTACATTATCTGTCGTAAAGGTTCATAAAGTTCTGCTCTGTGATTTGATTGTTTTAATATGAAAACTGATTTGTCCCAACAGAAAGAATCTGGGAGATTAAGAGGCTTCCAGTATGACACCGTTTCACTGTCAGTACATGGTGTATCTGAGCTGCTCCTGAAGTATTTCTGGGTGTTGTTTGATCATTATGGAATCGCTGTTCGGCACACCTGTTAGAAAATGCGTCTGTGTTAGAGGGACACAGAAGTGTCAAAACAAGCTGAGTAATATAGAAAAGCTGGACTGTTTTTCAGTGAGTATAATCAATTACAGACACACCACGGCTGGAGAATATGAGTTAATTGAAAACCAGATACTTTTTAAATGAGATTCGAGTGTCCTCATCTAAACCCGCATAGTCTTTTTACATAATTTGCCTTTTCAAGATCCCTTTAAGATGAATTCATTGTGACGCTCAGTCCACAAAAACTGATCATCCACTGCCAAAACACTTCTGGGCAGTTTTTCAGCATATATAGCAAGGCTTAAATGAAACAAAATTTCACTTGGATTCTGTAAGCTATAAAACTGTTGCAATGATCTGCACCATGCACCTTGCGATAGTGTAAAACTTTTTTATTATTCATGAATAATTTCATTTTCTGTATCCATGTAATCCTCACTATGGTCGCGGGTACTTGGAGCCTATCCCAGGGCCAACAGGTGTGAGGCAGGAACACACCCTGGGTAATGCGGCAGCCCACACTCAACACACTCTCTTGTTCTACATGGACAAGAAAATAAAACAAAGGACAGAACAATGTTTTTAAATATTGCTTGCACATTTACAATGTGTAAGACAAACTAGTAAGCTAACCTGCTAACTAGGACTGGCTGATGTCTAATATGCTTGATATATCACAGCCTGTTCTGCATTCAGGGTAGTAAAAGTCACAAACCAGTTGCATTTCATGGGTTAATCCACTGGAATTAAAAGACAGTTATCTGATTTGTATGAATACTGTTAAATCCTTTACGTTTATACATTGTTACATTTCAAATAGTTGCTTATAAAAATACATTCCCAACACTTCTGTACTCCAAGTGTAAGCTAAATAATTCAGTCCAGTTTAAAGCCTTGCTAAGTAATGAACATATCAACTGTGCTGCACAAGACTTTGTATTTTTAATTCCTTTGCTTCGTAAGTTGAACAGAGGTTAAGTCTACATATCATGCTTTCTGCAGTTTACAGTTTTCCAAGTCTAAGCTTAGCCATAGTTTACTGTAATATCAAAAATTACCACTTACAGTATCATTTAAGCCAAAACAATGTTTCTGCAAAAATCAGTTAATTAACATATAACAGAGACCAAATGACCAATATGAGTTATGTATTGGAGCTCCCATACTCCAACACAGTGATGCATCAAGGGTACATTTACAACTGGTGCACAGTGAGAGAGACAAGGCTGATTATGCCACTTTAATGTGCATTCCATCAACATAAAGTTATGATTGGTGACATGTATTTAAACACACAGTAAAGCTGTTTGGAGGAGAGGCGCCGCTCCATTCTGTGCGAGATTAATGGCCGCCTCTGGCCCTGAACTAGTAAGGCTAACTGAGACACCCTGGCCAGCAGAACACCAATCATAAATCAAGCTAAATGGATCAATATTTCTAGGACTATTGGAGGTAACTTATGGTCGTTCCTTCCCGAGGAAAGCCCATTAAAAACTGGGAATGACTCACATCTGATGGAAACTTGAGGTTATTTTCCGACCCCTGCTTTCATTGCCATGACTCAGTCAATTTAATATTAATCTCTATTATTGCTTTTTGCTAATAATGTACATATTCCTTAGCACTTGCCTATACCATCATGGGCAATAAAAACTCAGCTTTACATGTCAACATTGATTTAATCACATAAAAGTCTATTTATAAATGCAACTTAAGTCCGTCATAAGAACAGTAAAATTAAGAAATACTGTCAAATGGACTGCAAATCTCATACCTAATGCTGCTATTAAAGAAGTATTTATGGAACATAAAGAAATGTCTGCATGTTTGTTTGATGTTTAATGGATTTGTTTTGAACTGATGAAAAAATATTACCTAACTTTAGCCAGTCGAAAGGCAAAGTAAGTCCCATCTGCAGCATCTGCATCTTGAAGTTGGAAAAGGTTTTCTCCGTCTCATGGCTTTGCATTGAGTATGTTTAATCTCTGTATTTGATCAGAAAGTGAAAGGCTTTGAGCATCAGATCTGACATTTACATACTTTTTACTGACCCATAGACATGGGTGGAGACTTGTGTTAAACTCTGGGTTTCATTTTCATCACATTTTTATTTTTATGTTGAGTTCATCATGGTCTGTTGGACCGCCTACTGAAAGATTCAAGTGTCTTTATTTGTCAAATGCAAGTGCAACACAGTGAAATGTACCCTGAACCACTCCTTTTATGACTGTGCAAACATTATTTAAAAAAGGACAATTTTGAATTAAACACAAATCGGAACATTTCTAAAACACATAAAAGTAAAGTAGAAATAAATATAAAGGCAAATACAATGTTACATTTAGAAACACAATTTCAACACAAATCTAAAAAATGGCTTTGCTTAAACATATAAGCTAAATTTCAGGTTGTGTTTTTTTTTGTTATTGGTGGAGCAGCAATCTGAAAGTTATACATATGTACAGTACAATGTGCAAGTGGGAAGTTAACGTGCATTGCACCATATTAGCGCAGCAATGTAAACAGAGCGTTAGCATGCTGGCTATTTGTAAAGATCAAGTTCAGCTTTAGTCTGTTTTCAAGTTGTACCCTTTTACTCTAATAAACAGCAGTGTTTAACTGCAGCTTCAGCCTCCCTCATTATTTACCATCTTTGTTTCAAATGGAACTTTACATTTCCAGTGAATCTGCATACTAAATTTAGTTCATCTTGGTTCAGGAATGCCCAAGCTAGCTACTAAGTCTCCTGTCTCTCTGTCTGTCTCTCTGTCAGCCAGCCACACCAGCAATCCATCTGTCTGAGTGCGCATCCAGCAGTAAAGAAGTCATTGCTACAAAATGCTGGATGTTTCTAGTGAACCACGCACATAGTAAACACCACCTGCATGTGAAGCTTCCATTTCAATCATCCATCTCTGCTTGTGCCATTGTATTTAGTTCTGCTTGAGCAGCAAAGTGGATAAGGATATTGTACTGTGGAATGATAATCAAACATTCTCAATTAAATATTAAGCAATGTTCAGACAGTTCTCAGATATTTTAACTTCTTGTTTTCCTTCATTCTAACTGATCTTTAATAAAGCTTTTTAAGTTTCACAGGCATTTTAAATACCACAGTGACAGCAAACTTCATTAATGCTATAGTAGCAAGTGTTAAAGTCACCAAGCAACAAATAGTGTATTTCTCTGTATTTAAGCTATTCACCAAATGAAGCAGCAGACAGCCAGCAACACAGCACCTGGAGAGCTGTGTGTGGGGACAGTACCTTGCTCAAAGGCCCACTAGCAGTCCTCGAATTCAAACCCACAACTTTCTGATTGCAGGAGCAACACACTAACCACAAAGACACCAGCTGCCTCGTGGTTAGACTAATATATAAAAGTATAATATCAAAATAGAGTGCTTATGCTTCAACAGCAATGGAAAACCTAGTGATCAAAGTTGATTTATTGTGTTTTATCAAAAAGTTCTCTGACTTAAATTAAAAGGACTGTGTCAATATGAACTAAAAACACTGTTGTCATTTTAAACAATTAAACATGTACTAAATTAAGTCTTCTACTCATCACTACTCATCCAGTTACAGCTATACTGTAGCAGGAAGAAGTGAGTCAGTTTCATACAAAACTGCAGCCTTCTCTTATCACTGCAGCTACTCTTACAGCTGCTGATTCTGGTCTTGGTCTTCTCTGTTTTATTAAGGTTATTTTCACCCTTTATAGTCCATTTTCATATATTACAGCTTTTAAGAGCAGGGGTTGAGTGACATTTGACAAGTTTGGGAGAACCAATGATTAACAACCCACCCAGTCATGCTTTCAAGTGGATTTCTCTGCAATGGCATCTGCCAGGGAACATTGGTTTTTGCTGGAAAAAAAACAAAGGCTTACAGTGCCCTGTGAAGGAAATGAATGTTTTAACACACTACTAGATGCCGCTGTAGTGCTTGTTGCTAGAAGGCTGCCAAAGGATTACTGTATAAAAAGGAAAAAGAAAAGCAGATCAGTACAACAAAATGCCGACCATGACTGATTTTTCTTATGCAGTTCACAAGTTCAAGTCCGAACAACTCTGAAGTTGGGAAGGTTTTGATGATTTTCTCAAGGAAAACTTGTAAAAATAATGACCTATTTCACGTGTCCTAGATTTCCCAAAGCCTTTTCCTCCATTGTGCATCCGTAATGCAGGTGATGGTGATTTATGACCAGAAGTGCAGGATGTGGCTGAGATTTGATAATTTCCCCCATGCCCTTCAGCATCACACTCACTCGGGAGATAAGGGACTGGATATATTGGCTGAAAGTATTAAAAGCTTGCATGTGTGTGTGTGTGTGTGTGTGTGTGTGTGTGTGTGTGTGTGTGTGTGTGTGCGTGTCTGATTTTGCAACAGTAACAAAATCATGATTTGTCACTGTAAGACTTGAGAATCTACCTGTGGTATTAACCATTGTAACACATGCTCTTTGTTTTTTTCTTCTCTAAATAAAACTAGGGGGAAATGTCAGTATTATTTTTGAATTTTTTATCAGAAATATTGGCCAGGATAATTACTTTGCACTAGGGAAGCTCTATATTTTTGTAAAATATGCTACTGACAATAGGGCTGAAGTATATGCATGATGCCGGTAAATTAAATAAATAGCCACGTCTCATTCTTATCTAATATGTGTTTAAAACTCTAAGTTGAGGTGTTGCTTGAGATGTCTGAATCGTATGAATGTGTTAGCTCCAGGCTGTTCTAATTCCCTTGTTAAGAAGTGGTGTTTCACAGCTCAGTCTGAAGTGTGATGTGAAATGTGAGGAAGTATGTGATGGCAAGAATGTGACAGTCATTTTCCATGAAATAGCCTACACACATCCTTAATACCCTTTAATGCTGTTCTTTGCTATGATATTAACCCCCTTGAGCTCCTAGAACATGCTTGAGCCCAGATCTTCACTATAATAACTACATTTAAATGATTTGCATTTTTTTGTTGCTTAGTAGTTATGAAATATTTTATTAGTCATTTACTTTAATACATCCTCATTTATTTGTTGTGGGTAATGAAACAAGCTAATTATGTAGTTACATATTCAATCTAATAAATAAATCTCTAATATTTATATCCTGTGCATTCAGTGTGTACATTTGAGGTCCTGGGACAAATAATGACAAAAACAAAATCCGACCAAAACAAAATATCTCCCCTTCCACAAATATATGTGGCAACAACTAAAATGTTTAGAAAGAAACTCTCTTAAGATTTATTATTATTAATAAAATACAACATGCATTTTTATTGCTGGCGATATCTAAAGGGCAATTCATACCAGTTCATATCAGTTTTTTTAAGGATGATTAAAATGCAGATCTATTCCTGTTGAACTAACGGACTGCAATGTTAAAAATCTTTGCTCGGAACCAGCTGAATTTTCTGCACCGTATTGATGCATTAAAAATCAAGCTGACCAATCAGAGCTCCATTGTCATGGTTGCAGTCTAAAGAAATAGGGGTAGAACTGCTCATCTCGCTTGTGGCAGAGCACAAAAGCTTATGCAAGCAACACACTGACTATAAAAGTGTGAAGGTTGCAGAAAATATATAGAGGATCACAGGTGAAAGGCTATGATAAAGCACAGTCACTGTTTATTGCCATTTTTATCTTGGTGTATTGCAGTCTGATAATACCCTGTTTATACCTTTTGTGTTATGCTATGTGTGTCGTGCAGTTCTTAAAAACGAAATGATAAATTACTAGAGTGTTAACACGTTTTGTAAACTAGATTATATCTGTTCCTTTTTAATCTGAAAGCTTGTTAGAAATAGACATTAAGAATGAATGTTAATGTATGAATGTGTCTGAATATTAAGATGAACTGAATATTAAACCTAAAGTTCAAGGGGTGAGTCAGTAGCTGAAAGCAGGAACATGTCTAGGTCATTGATCTTTGTCATTTTTCTTAACCCCTCTCTAGAGGCCTAATGCCACGCACACTGGACAGCCAAATCACCATGGAGAAAACGCCAAGCTACTTTGTGACCCGGGAGGCCCCGCGGCGCATTGCCAGCATGTCCCGTGAGACGAAACTCATCGTGGTGGTGCGGAACCCAGTGACACGAGCCATCTCAGATTACACGCAGACGCTGTCCAAAAAGCCTGACATCCCCAGCTTTGAGGAGCTAGCCTTCAAGAACAGGAGCCAGGGCATGGTGGACACTTCCTGGAATGCTATCCGCATCGGCATGTACATCCTGCACCTGGAGAACTGGCTGCAGTACTTCCGGCTCTCGCAGATCCATTTTGTTAGCGGGGAGAGGCTCATCACAGACCCGGCAGGCGAGCTGGGCCGCGTGCAGGACTTCCTGGGCCTTAAGCGCATCATCACGGACAAGCACTTCTACTTCAACCGAACAAAAGGCTTCCCTTGCCTGAAGAAGCCCGAGAGCAGCAGCCTGCCTCGCTGCCTCGGCAAGTCCAAGGGCAGGACACATGTGCAGATCGACCAAGAGGTCATTGAGCAGCTGCAAGACTTTTATAGGCCTTTCAACGTGAAGTTTTATGAAACGGTAGGGCACGACTTCAGGTGGGACTGACAGGACCAGGAAGGTGAAGCGAAGACCCTGGATGGAAGGCACTTCACTTTGTCAGCATTGAATGAGCCATCCAATCAGATTTGCCAGTCAAGGCTGACTTTTACTGGTTGGTGGTAGAAAGCGAAAAGAAAAACAAAAAAACCTCAAAGGACACCTTAAATAAATTAAGACCAAATGCTCTTAGGATATTAAAATAGCTTATAAGCTTACGGAATGATTAAACACTGGCAAAATCCAAAGTGTTCATACTGTAGCTCGAGAGACTCTGCCTTTCACTCGAAATCCTTTAATATATTTAGAACTGACGCTGGTTCATTAAATCAAGAGAATAGCTGAGAAGCTGTCATTCAATCTCAGAGTATTTGTCATGCACAGCACTGTGTCTGTTCACTGTTACTATTTAAAATACAAAAACCGTGCCAGTCATCTTGATATGAAATTGAAACCCGTACAACCTACAGTGACTATTGAGGTGTGTCATTGCATTGCATAAAATGTAAAAAGGGTAAAACAAATTAAACACCTCCTCAAGAACTTTATGTTCATGCTAATCTTTACTGGTGTCACCTAAAGTCAACTAAAGTTCTCTTAATCCTGAAGATGGGAAATGCTGTATTGCTTTGTAAGACTGAGCTCGTGTAGCAGAATGATAATGGTTGACTTGTTTGTGTGGGATTATGCTTCTTGAGAGTGTATGTAATTTTCTTTGTCTCTGCAGATATCTCAGAACTGCACACCATCAGCAGATGTCTTACTATCTGATAAAAGATGTGATCCTCCAAGCAGATTGAAACCCCTGTCACACACCCGTGGGATAATACAAAAAAAATGCCATTATGGCAAAACACTACGGGATGTTTTCTACACAGAGATGACAGCCAGTTCTAGATGTTCAGTAGAAATTCCCAACTGACAATGCAATTTAGTCTCAGCTAACTCTAAGCTGACCTATGTCCAGACAACTGACCTAAAATACAAATCTGAACAATAACGAGGGAGCATTCAAAGTTACATTCAGAAAGAATTCAAGAAAAGCAGCCCTTAGGCACAAGAGAGTTGTTATGGAGAGCTGATAGCCTCCTTCTTGGTATACCTTGCAATGTAACTGCATCATGCAGTTGTATGATTGAATTAGACCTTGATCCTAATTAGCGGCATTGCAGATTGGGCCTTGGGTCTCGAATCCACCTCTGAGCCTTCCTTAAAGGTCTTGCATTGATTCAGTATGATCATGGGAGAAGCAACAATGTAATTACCGCTAGAGGCCAGTTTAACCTTCAAAGTAAATACCGAGGAACAAAGAGGCCGTGCTATAAATGTCATGAACTTTGAGGTTCTCGAGGGCAACTTGTACCTCAGCCTTATTAAGCTATGTCAAACAAAGCGACATATGAGTTGATGCTTTCACAGTTCTGTCTATTACACAACCGTGCACCAGAGAATTGAGAAATGTCAGGGTGTTGCAACTGCATTGCGCATTTAAATATGTACCAAAATGTGTATAGCATAGTGCTCACAAAACCAAAGTCAAAACTTTAAAAAACTACTGAAGCTACCATTGACTTTTTAAAATGACAGAAATTGCCAAGTAAATAAATGGTTGCTCATTATTTTAGGGAGAAATTACAATGTTCTTGTATTGTCCTTGTTAGGCTATATCAAGCCAATAACTGCCAATGGGTCTGGTTTTCTATTACTACTTTATGTGGCTAAAAGTAGAATAAATTAAGCAATTTCCAATATGCTTTTCGACTCTTACCTACAACTGGGCACTTCCTTTAGATGAAGTTCAGTCTGGAATTTGCCTGCTGTTTTTGATTACCGTCAATGCCTTAGTAAATACCTCAGTTCATCACCTGTTGGTTCTAATCAATAAGATAATAAATCATTAATTAGCCCTAAATAAAGACGAACTACTTTTCTAAAGTAGTTATGCTATTCTAAAGTGACCATTTCTACTTAACATATACACTTAAGGAGGATTTGATTTGAGTCTATTTTACTGTGCTAATTAAAATGCTTTCTGTTCATGCCGAAGATAGATTGAATGTCATCAGGCTGCCTTAGCAAAACAGTGGCAAAGTAGTAGTGGACTTCATTATGTACAAATGATCAAGTTGTTCTAGGAAATTTTAATACACCATAGCTGCTTTATTACAGTGTAACAGGGCTACCAGTTGATTACCAGCTAGTGGTGTGATAAGGCATGCAGAAAGCGTTACAAAGGCATTATAATGTTCCCTTAAACTTAATTGTATACATCACATTGTGTAAAGTCCAGAAACCTGTAACTAGATTTGAAATAGTATACTGCCTACTGCTGATGGTGCTTAAATTAGTAAGTAGTATTTAGCATGTGACCGATCCACATTTCTCCAGGATGCCACAGAGACCTGGATGATGCACGACATTGGACAAATTATCCAGTAAGCGAGACCTATTTTTGTGACATACGGAGCAGAAGTATGTTGTGCAGTATTGTCACCAACAAGCCACTTCATTAGATAGATGGATCTTGTATCCTCTGTAATTGTCCATTTTGTAAGCTCCGCTCACCTATATTGGTACACATTGTAGTTAACAATAACTGACCATAGTAAACTGTTTTCTGTAACATTTTTAGCCCCATTTACCCCTTTCATCAATGGTCAGGACCCCCACAAAACAACTGGTGGCACTGACATGATAGTGGCAAGTCACTGTGGTAGGGTGGATTATTAGCCACATCTAACCTGTTATTCCACCTTGCACCTTACACTTATTTATTGATTGATGGCCCTGTGGGGGTCCTGACCACGAGTGAATGGAGTAAAGTTTGGAAACAAAAGATCCAGTCTGTAACTGTACTGTAGAGTTCACCTCTGTGTTGGGTTGAGCTGTGAATACGGTCAGTGAGTGTAAATATAGAAGCTGTATTATTCAAGCTGTATACATTCAAGTTACTGAAGCAGGGTGTAGCATAGCAGATCGTTTAAGAGCTAATTAAGGCTAATTAAACACAAGGTGCCAGTTGTGTTTACTCAGCACTGACCTCTGTGACCTCTAAAATGTGTCAGGGGTTATATGTTCATTAACTCACAAAAGTATTGTCAAGTGAGCAGTGTTCAGATAATCCTTCATGATAACGACTTTCTTCAGGTTGGGAAAGCTAACCATGTTGTGTAAGCTCTGCTCCAGATGTTTGAAACCTTCCTATATAAAATTTTAATGAATAATACGTACGTGCTGTATGCAGTGAGCAGCATGTGGTTCTAAATATAAAATAGCCCAAGGCAGTGGGTTATGTTTTATGTATATTTTTTAGTTAATTTGTTTTAAGTAAGTAGAGCTTAAATATGTTTGACTTCCATCTCCAGTATAGGTCAGAACTTAATTTCAGATACTTTACTACATTTACTAAAAGAAATGGGTTTCCTAAGCCAATTTGAGGAATGCCAGCTTCACATATTTTATTGTGTACCCTATTAAATTAATTATCTGCAAAGAAAGAGAGATCCCAGGGCAGCTCTTGATTCAGGCTTGTGTGTAAATGTCAGCTGAATTTTCCAAAGCTACCTACTCATTTTAAAAGACAGATTAGTTCAGTGTTAAATGTGTGATGTAGAGAAAAAAACAATCATTTGTTTCAAAGCAAGATTCACTGGAAATGGAAAAGAAGGACACTGTGTAGCTTTTTCTCTGATTCAAATAATCAGTCACTTTTTTCCTGCCAAGTGTCAAACTCTTTATAATCTGTATTGGCATGAGATTCATAACTAATCTTTACTTTCTGCTGCATCAGGATGAGCCGGTGTGGAAATGTAAGTGCTGTGGAGGTTTCAGCCTGAAGGTAGGCTTGGGGCACTCGAAGCGTATTGTTTGCCCTGGGGGAACAGTCAGTGGCTCGAACACAAGCCTCAGAGAGGCACTGCTGTTCAGGCTATTAGAAATATTTCTCCACAACATGGAGAAATATTTTATGAGGGACCAAGAGTAGTTGTCATAAAGACAAAAAACTCTCATTCCGTTAATGTACATTCAAGTTTAGACATCTTTTTTTACCATCTCCCACAATGGTACAACATTTTGTTGCACCAGCAGTACGTTCAGCTTCACCAGGTGGATCCACCACGCTTGGAGATCCAGAGAAGAACACCCGGGTGCATTGTTCACTGCAGCGTTCAGAATCAAGCATCAGCTTCCAGACCAGCTCCCTTCAGAAACGGTGTTCTCTTTTCCGTGTTTCCGCCTGCCCTCATTATAAAAGACCTGTGTCTAATTACAGCAGTACAGTGCTCGGAGAGACAGCTCTGCTCTCACTTTGCTTTGACAAATGGAATACAGTGTGCACAAAGTGAAGCTCATTTGTCAGCAGCCATAATAAGGCTGACATGACCCCTGACGGCCTTGCCATGCCCCGGCCTGAGTAATGACCCACCAGAACAGGTTGCAAAGTGGCAGTTTGGGCTGTCACATGCATTGACGGTAACGTGCCATATAGCAGAATGCCATTTCGCTGTCAAAAAGAAAACTGCTGTTTCCTTTAAAAAGCTTCATAATCATTCACACTAAACTTATCACAAGAAGAACGGACGCAGCTCTAAAGTATGCAGCAATTCACACGCAACACGTCGGGGTGCTGTTCTGAAGCACGCTTGACAAATAGCTACTGCTCCAGCTGTGTGTCATTTCTGTACATGCAAAATACCACACGGCCCACTGTGACAGGTGTGATTCAACAATATCCGACGCCTCATAACTGGCTTTACATAAAGCGCTTTGACAACCTGACACAGGTTTAAAACTTAACACACTGACTAGTGCGGGATGCAGCTCTCTCTCTCTCTCTTTCTATCTCTCTCTCTCTCTCTCTCTTTCTGTCTATCTCTCTCTCTCTCCCTCTCACACTTCTCCTCACAGCTGCATGTGGAATCACCAGATGCTAAACTCGCCCGTGTTGAGTTCTGGAGCCAATAGTGGTGAAGCACTGGTGGATCTCAACCTCTTTCACACCATAACCTCCGTATCTGTGCGAGATGTGTTAATGAGGGGAAAGTAAAAGCAGCAGGCTCATGAGACAGCCTTGCGATCCGTGCCTTGAGGAATCATCCTGTAATAGCTTTTGCCGGAGTATATTTATGGCTCTGCTTCTTCACTGCAAAACCTCAAACAAACAGGCTAACCTTTGCGTGCCTCCGGATAAAAACGCAGAGATACATCATATGCGGCACGCTCTTTACCTGTAGCCCAATAAACAGAACAACTTACCCCCTTTAAGCAATCTGTGTGTCATATTTACAAATTCTCACTGCTGACCGAGGCTTTTGCCTCACAATTGTTCAAAAGTGCAGGACTGATTATAAATAAATAAATCTTCTCTTGCAAGATTTTTCTTCCCGTCAGAGCAAAGGAATTTCAGATTGCAGCCTGAAACAGTATCTCTCAATTAGCATTCCAGCTTCATTCACCAAGGCCACCTTCCTGTCACATTTTGCAGGTCAGAGCCAAATTGGTGTCCTGAAGCAGTTTCAGTGTTGAGCTGAGGCTGGTGTACCGCGAAAGGCTGGGCTGGCAGGAGACTACCAGTGACACCACACTGTCTACCTTAATGAACAGAATGTCTGTTTTCATCTGATATTAGTCTATCCTTGTTATAATCAAGTTGTGTGTGTCCCAAAGCACTGGTGTTTTTTTTTATTTGTCTTGTTTAAGTCCTTTAACAACACTGAATTCATATGTGATTAAATCAACACATAAGGTGAGATGCTTTTGGTTCATTGCAAAATACAATGAATGCAATCAATCATACTGAAACCACAAGCTTTCAGAATCTTGGCTATGTGTCCGAAGAAAATGTTAACACTTTCTTTGGTTTTATTTTTTTAAATCCCCTTGATTTTTTGCCAGCTCCCCTTTATTGTTTTCCAACATTGTCAGAGCAACACTGTGTTACTCCAAAAAACATTCTTATGTAAATATACAAGGATTTGATTTATTTTAATAATAATTATTGTTGTTGTTGTTTAGTTGTTTTGGACCACTTCTATTAGTCTGTTTGTCATAATATGCAAATGACTGCTGGCATTTCAAATTTTACAACAATCGGTGCTGCTGACACAAAACCTCATGTCTCCAAGACATTTTGCTGAAGTGTATGTTTAATTAACACATTTTCATTCAAGTCATTCAACATGCATTTTTGTTTATTCATCATGACAGAGTAAATGGCAGATGATAATTTTGTAAATTCTGAAAAGAAATTGAAAAACTACCAAAATGGATATAAATGGTTTTGTTCCAAATGGTCTATGATATGTTTTCGAATCATTGACGCTGATAGATTGGTAACCCAGGACTAAGGACAGATCGATGAAATGCACGGCCACTAGCTAGTAGCTGTGGTGTGTTTTTCTCACCTTGCCGTTTGTCTCACCGTGAGGCAAACTCACAGAGGATAATGAGGATGGCTGCCGACTGCACGGCGCACTGAGAAAGAAGGAACACTTGCCCATGGATGATTTATAAGATGACAGACATGTCCCACCCTCAAAGGATTTCTCATTACGTGCAGGAAGAGTGCACGAGCGAAGCTACTACCTGCCTCAGTGCCTTCAACTCCCCAAGAGCCCCTCAAGCACCAAACAATGGCGTCCATTACCTCAAAAGAGACATTCTGAACTACAAAAACGAACCCACTGTAAAGCAGAAATGCCCAATAATAGCATGTAGCCTAACGGAGAAGCTTGCAAGTTGCTGCTCTTTCCTTTTTTTCTTTGACACTGAACTACTAGCTCTCGTGAAGCACTAATGAAGAGTGGGCCATTAAAGTCTGGCTTCGATGAGGATCAGGCCACAACATGTTCGCGTGGTGAAAGAGAAACACAATTAATATTTTGCAGCAGCAGAGTAGCATGCTAGCAATGAGCCAGATGAGTAGCAGTAATCTCACATATTAAAACATTAAAGCTGTTCATTTTTAAAAGTGGTGGACTTCTGCATATATATATTTCAACTGTTGGTTACTAGAGAGGAATGCAAATCTCCGACCTTGTGGGAGTTCAATTTGGTTCGCTAATAATTTATTGGCTGGCGAATTCTCAAATCATTTCCATTATTTTGGTCAGAGTGCTTTGTTGAAATAGATTATAATATTTTTTTTAAATCACCACACATTCATGCATTTTTATCAGTGTTATAATTTTAGCAAAAGCAAAAAAAAAGAAAGCTTCTTCAATTACAGCTGTTTTCCTTTAGGGTTTATCTAACACGCTGTTCCATACAACCTGATGGCCCATAATAACGGCTTCCATCCTAGCAGTTAGCAACCCCTGACCTATAAGTATTTTTTGCAGATAACAGACCTAATTCAGGTAGATGCCCTTTTGGAAGTTATCTCTATTGCGACTTTGTCTGGGCTGTGGCTGCAGTGCCTTGTCTCTCTCCAGCTCCCCTCCGCGTCTGGCTTGTCAGGTTCCTTCCCCGACGCTGCTCGTTTTCCTGCGGCCTGTTGAACACACACCGGTCGCTTACCTTTAGGAAAGGTCAACCGCAGAACACTTCTCCTAGAGCATACACAGGCTAATTAAGCTCCGGCTGGAGAGAATAGCGACTCCCCAGATACCCAGCACAGAGAGAGGACCTCAGCAGGTCGTGGCCGCCTTGTCCCAGATCTGTGTGTGTGCGTGCCATTTGCATTCTCTTGGCGTCAATGTGCTATTAAATCCCCCAGGATCCTCAGGAGGTATGTTGAGAAAATTCTTATGACAGGAAAGGGGAGAGGAATTGCAAATGTTTGGAAGGAGAGATGCTTGATGAATGAGAAAGCGAATGTTTTCTGTCACTGACTATATTCGGGGCGCTCACGAAACCCAACACTAAAATGCAGCATGAGTTTTATTAATCTCACCGCTACCTGCAGCCTGGCTGTTTTCCTGACATCCTTGATTTTTATTGATCACGAGAAAATAATGAGCAGAGACGACCAATATAACAATTTGAGGATACTGAGAAATAGTCTCTCTCCATCCATATTAGTCCAAAAGACGTTTATAATGGGCTCATGCCAAAGTACATGCCCTTGTTAAGTTTTGCTCCCCGTCTTTTTCCACAGGCTCAAGTGAAATAAAGCATGGTGCCGTGTGGATTGGCAGGTGAAGAAAACTTGGCTTGGCTAGAAAGCAAAAGCTTGATTGGTTCCCATTGTTTGTATACGGGGATGGGGAGGGGGGAGCTTAAAGCTTTGTCTGGATGAAAAACCTTGAATTAAATATTAATATTAATACTAATATTATTTAATGTGGCCTATGCAAGGGTTCTTGCACACTTAAATTAAATGATGAAGATTTTGACTATTTAAGTTTGTCACACTTCACATAAATATTTGATTAAAGGGTCAATTTGCAAAACTAAGACTATGAGAGCAGCCTGCTTGGATAAGAGGAGAATGTATTTGAAATTCACAATTTCATGATTGGCAGGTTCATTTGCATACTGCATGGCAGGCAGACACTCCCATCAAGAGGTAGGGTGCGGGTGAAGGGTGCAGACGTAATGTGTGTAACATCCACCTTAGCTTGACTAAAATATTAACCCTGGCTCTTTTATAAGTCTTCCTTGAACTAAGTTGGTGGATCTTCCCTGTTCTTAAATCGAAGATTTATAAAATCTTAAAAAATAAAAATGTTACAAAAATCATTTCATCCCTATTTGTATACTTAATCAAAAAATAGAAACAGGCAGATGGGTAATGGACAACCGGCAGAGAAGGGATGCCCAACACTATTCCTGGAGGGCCAGTGTCCAGCACAGTTTGGTGTTTTTACTGCTCAGAAGTATCTGATGCAACTCACCTGTTAACTGCCAGGTTTAACAGATGTGTGTGAGAAGGTGAACTACTAAACCATGGCGGACACCAACCCTTCAGGAATCAGAGTGGTGCATCCATGCTTTATAGTTTGGCTCCTTAGTTACATTGTTTATGATCACATTTCAGGGAGTAACAAGGTCATGGAAATGAGGCATTATACATCCAATTACAAGTACAAATGATTATGCAAAATAACAAAACCATCAGTGGATTTATAAGGCTACAATTTAAATACAACGATGACAACTGCCATGGCAAATAACAAACAGCAGATGCAAAACATCCAAAGAGCTAGATCAGGACCAAAGAGCACTGATTCAGGATCATTTTTCATCATATTGATTGGGCATCACCCCTCTCGTGATGGTTGCTGAAAACAGACCCTGTTGTATAAAAAGACCGTCCCCGGAGTTCAGCATCACAAAATAATGTTCAGTCATAATAAGTCATTGCATGCTCTAAACCACACTGACATCTGATGACATCTAATGGAGAGTTAGATGTGGTTTGACTGGGTGGAGAGAAGTTGTGGGGTTGTGGAATGTATATGGGTGATAGTTGAGGGTTTGTTAGCAAATATGTCTGAACTGATCAACTACTTCTGAGGTAATTGGCGAATTACGTAAATTTGATTTTTCTCCAAACCATTTATTTAATTTACTCAAGCAGATTTATTCCAGGCACAGAAAATTATTGTGTGGGTGCTACATTTGTCTATTGACAGTGTCCTTACTAAGGAGATATTTGTTGCAATTTGATGTAACCATTAATCAGCTGTTTGTGGTTGCTTTCAATTTTGCACATGCCTTACACATGCAAAACCTAATAATCAGGGCAAAAAAGTGCCATCACGTAACATTACATATCCGTTTAATTTTTCCATATAATTATCAGTTTCGATAATTCGCCACTAGTATTGACATGATTCTGCAGACCTTCTTAAGGCATAGTGGGGTAAAGTAATATGGGGGGCAGAGTGTTTGATATCTATTTGTGCTTTCATAAATAGGTTTTAAGCACTTTTCTGATGAGCGACATCCTTTCGGAACTGAGCGATTTCATACCATTCACCAGGCTCTTTTTTCCCACACTACATAAATTACTGTAGTTGAATTCATGGCCAGCTCTCCTTGGAATGATGCATCAACTCATTACACAACAATAGAGGCGATGCCAGCACATTAGCTACATCCCACATTCACTAGTCTGCGGAGAGTCTGAACAGAAGATGCTCTCACATGGAAATGAAGAGCAGCAGCTGGGTGGTCTGCATCATGGCTGTTGCTGCGCTCAGAGCCTTCATTTTCGCCAATTTGCAATCTGAACCATCCGTGGTTACTACGCGCTACCTGTTCTGTGAAGGGGGGCTAAATGAGCTTACAATAAAGCTCAGTCACAGTATGAAATTATACAAGCCACGTTTATGCATCTGTTATGGCTTTGTTTTGCACAACTACAGAACAGCTCAGAAGCCAGAACACAGAATAAAGCACTGAATGGCCTGTAATGAGTAAAGCACTGTCATGAACAAAGCACTGTAATGGCCTGCTGTAGTATCTGTGCTTGAGTAATCAGTGTTTGAAGTAAAGTCAAGGGCTGGTGCTCTCCACTTACTCTTTCATTTACACTGAAAGGCCTAGACCATTCATTTTCTTTCTCGATCATCTCTGTGAAACATATAAACTAATTCTGCTAATGTGAAGGAATGAGCTACCATGCTCTGAAGGCTAGTGCACGGTAAACAAGCAGAAAATTACCTCAGAGGTCATTCTGGATCACTCACTGACCAATAATGTGTATGCAACAGTGCCAAAGCAACTATAATTCTGCGATACACTGTCCCTAACAATAGGTCTAATGGTTTTCTTCTGGAGAGCTGGGAACAATGTTGCAATCAGGCTGAATACAAAAGGCATCCTGATAGATTGGGTCCCGCAGGCAGCGGAATTATTGTAGACCTTCGCACCCCATTCTGCGACCAGCGCCACCTGTGCCATAGTGTGTCTTATCAAGCCTTTCTTTTTGTGACATTTAATTTCCTCACCTCAAAAAAGAGAAAAGGGTTTTGTTTCATAAAGTATGAGGTTACCCTGGGAGAAGGATGACCTATATTCACCCACAGGGAGTCAGATTTAAGAACTCAGGAAGACACAGGAACTGTCAGACTTCTGTAATTTGCTTATTTCTATGCAGCAAACTGCGACATACTCTCCGAACCGTCTTTCAGCCAGTTGGAGAAGCAGCACTGTCTGAAATTCATTTAAAAGAACAACAGTCTTGTTATTTAAAGCACCATATATGAAATTCCACTGCAGCAAAATTCTTAGAGGGTTCTGTTTTTTTTCCCCCATTATGAATCATTTGAGATGCTGGTGTGTTTTTATCTAAAAAAAAAAACAAACAACATCTCCAAATTATATATTAATAAGAATTAACACCAATACACTAAAATTATGACCAAAATGATGATTAAATCTGACTATCATCAAGATATCAGTCTATATGGACCCCACTCCCTAAAACATTTGCATTAATAAGGAGTCCATGCCCTAATACCCTTTGGGGTAATAACAGCCTCCACACTTCTGGGAAGGTTTTTCACTTGATTTTAAAGTGTGTCTGTGGGTATGTATACCAATTCAGTGATAAGGGAATTTGTAAGTTGAACTGATGTTGGACAAGAGGGTCTGACACAATTCATCCGAAAGGTGAACTGTGGTCAGGCCATTAGAGTTCCTCCAAACAAAACTCATTAAACCGTGTCTTTATGTTTAAGGCATTTATGGATCTTGTTTTGTACACAGGGGCACAGACATGCTGGAACAGGAAAAGGCCTTTCCCACATTGTTGCCACAAAGTTAAAAGAAAATTTCTTTGTTTGATGTAGCATTCACTGGGGCCACCTGACAGAAACCAACTCCTGCAAACCAGCCCCATTATACTTTCTCCACCAAACTTTACTCTGCCAGCATACATTCTGTTAGGTAGCATTCTCCTGCCATCTTTCAGGCCTAGATAATTCATCAGATTACCAGATCATCCAGATAATCATCCCTCCAGGGAACACATTTCCACTATACTGAGGTCCAGTGGTGGGATATTCGCTCCACTCTAGTCGATGCCTGCCATTGCCCATAATGATCTCAGGCTTGTGTGCAGCTGCTCAGACATGAAAACCCATTTCTTGAAACTCTTCATACACAGTTATTGTGCTTATGTTTCTTCCAGATGCGGATTAAAACTCTAAGGATATCCACTACAGACTTCAGCACTGACCAACCCCACCCTGTGAGTTTGGTTGGTCTACTGCTTCCTTGCTAAGCTATTGATTCTCCTAGATGCTTCCATTTCATAATACTAGCACTTAAATTTGGCTAAAGTCTATCTGGGCATAAACTGAGTGGGGTACAGTGGGGAAAGGATTATTTCGTCCCCTGCTGAATTTGTAAGTTGGATCCATGTTTTATGGAGAGAGACAGAACATTAACCAAAAATCAAGCAAAAACATGTTACATGCAGTATCATGCCTCATGGGGTGAGGCCGACCACAAGACAGGTGAGGGATCAGCCCAGAACTATATGGGAGGAGCTTGTAAATGATTTGAAGGCAGTTGACGTAACTGTGGGGATGCAGTTTATCAGGATGTACTCAGCATTTCTCTTCCTCCTCACACGGCAGGTCGAGTTGATGGCAAAGAGCTTGATTTTGGTCTCATCTGACCACAGAATTTTCTCCCAAGCCTTCTCTGAATCATTTAGATATTCACTGGCAAACTTAATTTTCTGTACATGTGCCTTCCTGAGCAGCTGCACCATGTGAACCAGCTGTAGTGCGTTACCTAAGATGTTCTTAGTGACTGTGGTCCCAACTCCCTTCGGATCATTAACATGGTCCTCCCTTGTAGTTCTGGGGTGCTCCCTCACCTTTCTCAGGATCGTCTTCACCCCATTAGGCAAGATACTGCATGGAGCTCCAGACAGGGCAACTGATGGTCATTTCTTTCATTTCTGAATAATCTCACCAACTGTCGTCACCTTCTCACCAAGATTCTTGCTGATGGTCGCAATGGAAGAAATTGATTCTGTGGACAGGTGTGCCTTAAATACATAAGTTAATATCAATGACATGTAAATCAGTTTAGAACTTTCATGTAACATGTTTTTTTCTTCTTTGGTTGATATTCTGTCCCTTTCCACAAAACTAAGACTACTTCATAAATTAGAAACTGTTCGTTTTTTTGTAATCCATCAGACTTACAAATTCAGCAGAGCAAATAATTATTTCCCCCACTGTGTCACCTGTTACATTGCCGGTGTTCATCTTTGGAGACTACATAGCTATGCACTTTATTGGCTTTTAAACTTAAATTCAGTAATTAGGTGGTGTGTCCACATGCCTTTGTCCATATATGTTTAAATGAACTCCGCTCTGAATGGTCGCTTCATTCAAAATGCAGTCCAGGCTGATGCACTCCTTAAAATCTGTGAATGGGCGTGGCCAATCTGCTAGAGGACAAAAAGGCAGGCATTTCCATCACTAAAACAAAATCAGACAAGATTTTTGTCAGCATAATTTTCTATTATTGGACTGTACAGACTGCTGAGTGAATGGGGTGTTTTAATATAATACAAAAGACTCTTTTATTTAAGAAAGGATATAATTTGATTTACACCCTTTAAGCAATATCATGTATTGAAATCCTAATTAGCAGATAGTTTATTAGATAGTGCCACAGATAGTGCCATTTTCTTTCACTGGCAGTTCTTCTGGGATCCTCCTGGAATTGGATATGAGACACTTGAGACAGGCATGTGGAAAAAGTCTCAAATAATGCAAAAGAGGAATCATTTAGACTAATTGCTTTGTTGATACAGAGAGTGACATAGGAGATACGGATACCTTGCTGGTGGCGGTCTGGAATAGGAAGTCCATATCGCTCCACTGAAGGCTTTGAAAAACAACCCCTGCAGGGAGACAGAAGTTCTAGCTGTGTTTCAGGTGCACACACACACACACACATATACACACGCACATTCGTGGCCAGGGGAGATGTCGATAAAGCCCGAGACGCAGAGCCTGGCCTTCAGATGCAAAAGTAGCAAAACCCAGCTCAAATACAAGGTCAACACACACTCGGCATCTGTAGGGCTACATCACTGCTTCCTGTAAATTATCTCTCTCTGCTTGACCACCACGTCCACACAATGCAGGAGAAGCCGCTAATAATGAACCGTCCCTATGGTGATGCACATGTCTCTTACCCACAATTCAAAAGAATATTCTACATGTTCACAGGAAGGAAGCTTGTGTAAACTTTACAAAATATGCCTTGTTCTACTGAAGTGGCAGGGGCTCATCAAATTAATTGTAGAAACAAGTATCTTTGCAACTAGAAGCATGAAGACCACACTGGGGTATCACACAGCCTGTCAACCACATGTGTGCATTATTGAAGGTAAAGGGAGATCAAAGGGATTCGTTGGCACATTTTTCACACACACAAACACATTTAATCACCCCCATAATAAAGTAAATAAAGTGGCTTTCATATCAAAGGAAAATCCTGCATGCTCCAACGCGTCGAAGGCTTTCGAAGGCAAGCGTGAGCATCCAGCTTTTCCAGACCGTGCCCCTGAAATATGAAACACACCATGAATAAGTTAGAGCATGCAGATCTGCCTTTAAATAAACAAGCATCTCAGATGGAGAAAGAGCCCTGCTACAATGTTGTTCTCTCACTAAAAGGACGTGTCGGGGAAAGTGAGGGGTGGGGGCGCTTGGTCTAGGCTAGCAGTGTTTTGTGTGTTAAAGACGAGGTAACATCAGGTTTGTTTCGGCATGTAAATCTGTCTCGCTCACTCTAAGCTAGAGAAAACCTTCTGTGGAAAATAGAAAGTAATAAAAATGGTTCTTGTTCCTGTCTCAACCTGTCCTCCATTCCTTCTAGGGCACTTTAGATAAGACAATGTGAAAAGAAATTGTATTCCTACCTGCTCGGAGGTCAGAGCTCGGGCTCAGAGTCAGTGTCAGTGCCATGAGCCTAAGAACTGCACACTTAAAAAAAAAAAGAAAAAAGTGCCAAAAAAGGGTCTTTGGAAAGTTGTCATTAAAAGACCACTATGGGTCGTTTGGTTCTTTAAAAGCATTTTTTTGGAAACAAGATGTGGTGTAAATGAGGAATCTTAAAAATATTAAAAATTTATAGAGTGTATACAACTGCTCATTGCACTTTACAGACTTCGAGTATATATTGGAATTTCCAAGCAAATATTCAAAATCACTCTAAAAAGATTTACAGTGTTATATCCCATATGTTGCTGCTGACTAGAAATCAGAGCCTCCCATTCAAATTCGGCTTTTGTGAGCCATGTTGTATTAAAGTTACAGTTACATTTATGAACACTGCTATATTTATCAACACACAGTTAGTTTTATGTGTTTTATTTGGATAGATTAGTACTTAGTGTGAAGAGAATTTTTTTAAGCAGCTGAAGTGTGTTGTAGCTGTTTGAATATGAATGTGACAAGTGAATCCTTAAGTATTTAAATTACCAAGAGATATATATCTTTCTTTACTTGAACCTCTTATAGTGACAATCAGTCTTTATTAAAGACCCTAACAGATGGAGTGTGTTGTATTGTAGCTGTTTAAAACAAAGCATCCCAATGATAAGTGTCAGCTCGAATAACAATATGAAAAGTTCATATTCGAGTCTTCATATTATTAAAGACAGCCTTAGTAAATTACTAAATTAAACATTGTTCATAAACTCCTTCAACTAAAAGTGCTAAAAGTCCCTCTTGCGGTGATACCATGCAGTGTCACTTCTACTTATTCAAACGCCTAGTATACTCAAAGACAGGGTTCATTTTAAAACCAAAATCTAGATCATGAGATCATGAGAATCAGTTTGAGAACCAATGACAAAGGTTCAATCGGTTCTTTAAAAATATGGGTGCGAAGAACCTTAATATAGTTTAAAAAGCTTCACATAACACAAACTAATTTAAGGTTTACCTAAGACCATATATCTCAGCCAAGAACCATTTGGGAGGCTTCACTTTTAAGGGTGTACTGTGTCTATTTGACTTCTGCTCGTGGAGGAAAGGCCATTTCTGTTCACTTAGCCTAAGCCAAATAACAACAAATAGCACTGTTTTGTTTCCTGTGGCAGCAGGATATTAACAATGGTGGAACCATTTCCAGCAGTTTTCTTCTTTTTTATCTCCTTGAATAGGGAGTGTGGGTGCTTTTTAAGTCTCCTAGCAGGCGTAACAAAGATAGATAGTGGCCTTTGTGATGCCCCCCAGCCTGTGTCATGCATCCTCGCGCCGAGGAGGGCAGGAGCAACTTTCTCACCACGCCGCTCCCAAGACAGAGCGGCACGTCATGGTGGCGGCTCTCTGCGCTTCATCATCGTAAAGGTCACCAGCATTACTGTAAAGGAGCTGATGACAAGGGGTCCACTGCCAACATACGGGAAAAAGATGCACCCCCCCAAAAGCACCTGGTGTCCTCACTGGAAACGGATCTTCGCTTAATTTGAAATCATCGAGGAAAATCACTTCGCTCTGTATTACTCGGTCAGCCTAGAGGAAGGAGAAAGAGGCCTGGCCATTGTGAGAGAGGAAGACATTCATTTCCGCTTTGTAGGGAGGCTTGATCTGAAAAGCAAGCCCTGATAAGACACTGAGGGTAATGTTACTTAGCACGATGACATCTCGCACCGGAATGCTGACATTGTCATTTTCTCCATCTGCAAGCTCACAGAATGCAAAGTGGGTATCGTCACGCGCCATCACGTGGGGGTGGCTCGATTGAAATTCCATCACCGTTTCACATCTACATACAGACCGATATGATGTGTCAGGTGCGTGTGGGGATTCTCTCACTTTCCTATGCATTTGTCTTTCAACAGTGAGCCCAGAAACTAAAAATCATTACATTCAGACTCTTGCCTGAATAATCCCATCCATCCCACATGTGGCAAAGTCAGAGAGAGCCCCACCAATACCACCACCACCGTCACCAGAACCAATCAGCCTTTTATAAAATAAAGGGTATTATCTTCTTCGTGTGTCTGTGTAGAAAAAGCATTGGACATGCCAACGTGGGGGTAAAAGGATGTCACTGAATCAGCAGAGCGCAAGTCGCGAGGCTTCACCGGAACTTGCCCTCAGCTTCAAAGCCAATCAGCCGCGCGACTGGAGTTTTTGATCACGGGAGACAATTGATCTTTGGTCTTCAAAGAATATTTACACCCAGCCCTCCCTTCCTCTCTCTTCTCTCCATCTTGCTTGGGGCTGTTCTCAGAACTTGTGCGCCGCGTCCCACCTTGGTGCATGCTATTGTGTTATCAATGTCACCGAGGAGAGGGCTCATTAGCAGCCTGCCCACAGTGAGAATGGCTCTCATAACTAGCTTATGCTATTTTTTGATGCATCTCAGATATTAGCAGGGTAGTGGAGGCTACAGATTATACCAAATGTGTTCGGCTCTTTGTGAGCTGGACTAGTTTTACCCATGGAAGTCGTGTAAGTTACACAAATATGTGTGATTTTAACCTCAAGTTTATTATATACCAAGCCTTATTATTCAGTGACTACAAGGAGAACACTGCAACTATTCGTAGACCATAGAGACGAAGAATGGATGACAGAATCTGCCAGCAGCTCATCCTGAACAAATCGATATTTTTTATATGCAAAAAGCAACTCTGTTTAACTGACCCCACACTAAGACACAGTCCTGTGCTGGGTTTTTATTACTTAGCTTGGTGCATCATTCCGTTCCAACGTCTACATTTTGACATTTCAGTCCAGATGATCTTTGGGAATTTGGGGAACATTTACAGATGCTTTGTCACATACTAATTGTTCTGTACAGTCTTGATGCTTAACCAAGTTGTAAGAACAACAAATAATAACTTGGCATCATTCATTTAGTTGTATCACTTAATTAGGACAGAAAGGTCACATTTTGCCTGGACAAAAGTCTTGTCGTTTACAAAAATTATGTAGAAATTATACAT
>JBBMFX010000134.1:6998307-7008680 GCA_037832545.1 Rhabdalestes septentrionalis | reverse complement strand
TTTTGCCTGGACAAAAGTCTTGTCGTTTACAAAAATTATGTAGAAATTATACATATTCTTTATTTAGAATACACAAACATGTTCCAATAACATCAGAGCATAAAGTCATGAGTCCTTGAAAAAAATAATTAAAAAAACGTAATGGCCTGTATGAGTTTGGAGGACTGAATGCATAGGTCTTGGTAATAACTGAAATAATTTGTTAAAAAAAGTCATCTGGAATGGCAAAGAAAGCAGCCTTGCAGGACTCCCAGAGTTCATCAACCTTCTTTGGTTTCATCTTCCAAACCTCCTCCTTCACCTTACCCAGACATGCTCCGTAATTCAGGTTTTCTGGGTTTTAACAAGCTGTGAACCACAAGACAATTTTTGACTGTTTCTTTTTGCACCCAGTTATTAATGTGAAAGCCCTTGGCGTTAACAACTGATTGATTAAAAATGAAGTTATATGCCTTTTTAAGTTACTGTGTCCTTGTGTGATAAGACAGCTGTCAATGACTGGTACCTTTAATAGCAAGAAATGCTGCATATGCTGTAAATACTATAAGAGACCTGTTGGAACCTGCATGGACCCAAGATTCACCCAGAAAACAGTCAAGTCTGGTGATAAAAAAATCATGTATTTGGGTATGTAGGAACGTAAAAAGGCACATAACTTTATTTCTAATCAATCAATAGTTACAATAAATGTATCAATTTAATTCCAAGGGCTTTCACATTAATAACTGGTTGCAAAATGAAACAGTCAAAAAGTGTCTTGTGGTTCACAGCTTGTTAAAATCCAGAACACCTGTTTAATGGACTTTTTAAAGTCCAGAACACCTAAATTATTGAGCATGTCTGGGGAAAGATGAAGGAGGAGGCTTGGAAGATGAAACCAAAGAATCTTAACAAACTCTGGGAGTCCTGCAAGACGGCTTTCTTTGCCATTCCAGATGATTTCTTCAACAAGTTATTTCAGTCATTGCCAAGACATTTAGATGCGGTCCTCCAAGCTCATGGAAGTCATACATGTTATTCATTTATGTTCTGATGTTATTGCTGTATAGTTATTGTTTGTATATTCTAAATAACGTATATCTATCATTTCTACATTATTTTTGCAAACGACAAGATTTTGTCCAGGCAAAATTTGACCTTTCTGTCCCAATTAAATGATACTCAATGAATGATGCAAAACTTTATTTTGGCATAATAAGCATAATCTAGAGAGCTTTACCTTTCTTACAAGCCATTTCTGATTCCAACTGATTACCTACAAGTCAGGTTATTATTTGTTGTTCCTACAACATGGTTAAGCGACAAGACTTTTGTCAGGCACTGTATGTTTCCTTACAAAAACACAACTAAACATTTTTGTAAACCTAAACAAGCTTAAGCAGTGCTTTAGCAAGCAGAATAGTCAGATGCACTGTGCAGTAGCAACAATAGAAAAAGTAACCTGTGTCTGTTCCTAACACAGTGTTTCCCAACTCCTGTCTCTGAGGCCCACCTGCTGTTTTCTGTTTTCCATGCACCTGAGTCAAATCATTAGCTATTTATCGAGCTTTTGTCATGAGCTAAATAAGGTGTGCTAGCACAGGAAAACAACAAACTCTGCAGGTGGGCCGTCAGAACTGGTGTTAGGAAACACTGTGCCAGGCACAGCCAGCAGTGCACTGCTCCAGTGTTATTCTTGTCACTACACATTTGACTGTTCAACTAATACCCATAGGAGTGCCATGGTGTGTTGTTAGAGCACAACACATTGCCAAGTAGGCCAAACAGTGAAATTAACTCTTGTGAGCACAGTTACAATCATAACTACTGGGAGAGCATTTGTTCCGTGTCAACCACAGGATAAAGTAAAACCCGATAACAGACAATAGTAGTAATAGACTAAACAGTAATATATTGTTTTTTCTTACTTTGCACAAGGAAGCAAATGTCTGATATAACATTAATATGCTTGTGATTTCTCTCAATAATTCTGGTCCATTTAATGGCCCATGCTGATATTTAGAGAATGGTTGTTAAGGTATCATGGTGATTTTGTATAGATCTTGTCCTATTCTGAGATAATTTTAGTGGTCATTAAAAATATTAAAAGATACAAATGAATGGCAAATGACTTTAAATAATGGGGTCTTTTTGGAAAATCAATGCAAAAATGAACTCAAAGGATGTCCTATTAAGGAATATTCGATCCATCATCAAAAAAGTGGGAGGTTCGTTATAGCACCCAAACCATAATTAGTCTTTTGAAACTCTAAATATCAGAGCAAGACATGAACTGTTGAGAGATGCTACTAAGGTCCAACCATCACTTTCAGAAGTTGACAATGGTTTTTGGCTGAAACTGGAGTGAAAGTGCATGGGTCTACAAATTCAAGAGCTCTCCATAACACAGGCCTCTTTGTGAGTGTAACAAGAAAGAAAATATTCCTCAGGAAGTTCTCGCAGAAGCACGCTTTATGGTCAGACAAGACAAAATAGAACTTTAAAGAGTTATGTGTTGCATAATAATATCATTGCCCATGCCCCTATAAACACCACAGAAATATGGTAGTGGCAGCATCCTGCTGTGGGAATGGTTCTCATTTGCAGGCACAAGGAATTTGTCACAGCTAGGGGAAAAAATGGAAGAACACAAATACAGTGTAATACTGCAGGAGAACTTGTTCCAGTCTGCAAACCTACCACTCAGAATAAAATGCATCTTTCAGTATTCTGACAGTAAGCATAAGGCCTCAGAGAAACTGCAATGCTCAAAAACAGAAAAGTGATCTTTTCACAATGACCAAGTCAGAGCCCTGATTTTAAATCTATTGAGGATCTGTGGCACCGTTTGAAAATGGCTGTTCAGAGACACCATCCCACCAACCTAGAGCATCTCTATATATTCTGCCAAGAAGAATAAGGACAATGTGAAAAGCTGGTACAAGGTTGAATGCTTCTGCAAACATTACATATTAATTTTTCTCCAGGGTGTTGAATCATATTGCAACAAAGAGTACAAAAGCTTGACAGCATGTAGGTGTTTCTAAAGTTTCGACCTCTGATAATGTCTCTTGTATAAGAGCTCTGATACCATTTGTCTCCTGCATCTGTGCTTACATCATTGTAAAAGTACATGACCTGTCTCCTCTCCTGAAAATATGACTATTTGTGCTTTCTGCTACTTTATTAAGCAAAGGCACCAGTAGGTTCACACCATTATTCAATCAGTAATAGGACTGCTGTCCCACACCGTGTCCTATAAAATGATACAAACTGCACATTTGCGGTTTGCTTGCATCGCTTATGATAGAAGAAAGTTATGAATGAGTCAACAGGGCATAGGCATCTCTGAACCCTGCAAGCCAGTAACATTAAGAGAATTTAATGCCTCAAAAGTGTGGAACAGTCTTTTTTTTTTTTTACTCTGCATACTCTGACCCAGGAGCCACATGCATTATTTAAAGCGGTGAAAAGGTTGAAGTTAGATGCTGTAAAGGTTGTGGCTTTGCGACTCTGAAATATGTGTTAGTGCTCTGTCCTCACCCGCATTGTGTACATAAATTACACCATGTGATAGCCATTAGCATTTTCTCCCATTCATTCATGTTTAAACTTTGGACTGCCTCCAGCCACGCTCACATAAAAATGATGAACAATTTTGCAAGTTTAAAGAATAAATCTATTTGCTTGCATGAAATGCATTATGATTGCTTTTTAATAGAGGCCATTACCATAGATTCCAACAATATATTAGGGTGCCATTAGCAGTTAATTCCTTTGATGATTGGATAAACAAATGCCCTTATAAAACCTTGATTACGTTTCCTGATTGTGTTACATTACAAATTGCATGCGCAGGATAAATGTGGTTCCGTTTGACAGCCATCGAGAGAACTTTTCATGAGCTAATTGCCCATATGCATCAAAAAGCTCACATGAGTCATGTATATGCATGGCTTAATTCTCCTTATGCCCTGACATATTTGGACTATAATGCATCTTAAATCTGAATGACAAACCTAGGCAACATCAACGGCAGCACTTTCTCAACCACCGTCTCCTTCACTGAAATAATTCAGTAATAGCATAACTGATTACTGCCACACGGCAGCAGTCCATGGCATGAAGAACATTTCTGCAGGGGAGATTAAGTGTTGTATCTTAGATCTACCTTCTCACTCCCTGGCTCGCTCTCTCTCGCTCTCTCTTTCTTTCAGCTCGCCCTTTGACATGATCTTTTATCTCATCTTTTCCAGTAATCCCTGCACAAACCTACATTGCTGAGTGTGATGCTGTATTGTAGCCAGTGTTCAGAATCTATGATTAAAATGTAAAAAGTTTCCTTCATCTCATCTTAAGTAAAGCAACATTTACTGTTGATCAGAATTTGCACAGGATCTGAAAATACCCAGAAAACATCAAGTAAACTGGATATCAAGGGGCAAAAAAAGCCTTCCACACATGCAGATGCATGAACCAGCATTCCTATACAAATCCATGCACATGAAGTGGCTCGCAATTAACAGCCTCGGACCGTCGTCTGTGATTGAAGCAAGTCCTGATTAACAGACTTGCTCTTTGCATGTGCGTTCCTGGCGGAACGCTGAGGGATATCACTCAAAAAATCACCAAGAGCCTTGCCAATGCCTTTTAGAGGGTAAATCTCTAAGAGCACACACAATCCTGCTATTAGCTCTCCTCTCCCTCCATCTGCTTGATTGCACAAGTGCTGCAGGGCCCTGAATACATTCTTTGTCACCAATTCAAAAATGCAAGTTACTTTAATGGTGAAATGCGCAGCTCCCTGCAGTTCCCTTGCAGATGATGAGGGTTATGTTAATCACGGCTATGGAGGGTGGTCTGTGGTAGAGAACAGGCAGGAGCACTCTCAGACCTCCAGGGTTCTTCAGCATTCAGAGCGAACTGCCCCCCTCCGTGCAAAGGGTCACTCATTGCAGAGCGAGGAGAGTTGACACTGACCGACAACTCCTAACACAAGCACTCCATCCTGCTTTGCATACTATCAGAGTAAGAAGACACTTAACAAGCCGACGAGGCCCATCACTGGCAGGGTCACTGTCAGGGGGGGTAAAATGATTTCACGCTTCAGTTCAACATCTGGCGCGCCGTGTGACAGGCCCCGAAAAACAGCTCCCGCTCAAACATCGACAATGTAGGCTTTTCAGATCCGCTGCCACACTCCACTGATAAAGCGCTACCTCTTGTGAAGCACGGACCTGGAGAGGAATCAGAATGAGAGGGAGAACTGAAGCTTCAGACCGTGTAGTGTTTTATAATGATCTGCCTTTAGACTTGAACTGAATTCGAAGTGAAAAAAAAAACTACCTGAGGAGGCATATCTCAGAGGACTTGAGAAATTGCAAGAAGTACTGAATGATTTTCAAGTAAGTGGTCATCAGAGGACATGAAATAATTAGATGTTCAGAAGAAGATGCATCCTTTGCTCTGTACTCTAAAAATAATGTTACTTAAATGAGTCTTGACGCAATTGATAAATAAATTGGGGAGCGTAGGATTCATAGAACTGGAGTACCTTACTTTATCTCATGATACAACATGTATAAGGATATATATATATATATCATTTCCATAGGTGACACAAATCAAAGTGATGTCAACATGAATGCCAGGAACCCGAGGTTTCCCAGCTGGCAATGCCCAGAGTGTCAGATTGCCTCCACTGGCTAGCTTCCTTCCCATGCATTCCAGTGTATCCTGGTGCCATCATTTACGAAAGGAAGGAATAAACACACACCTGACTGTTCGTATGATGTAATAAATGTGATTTATCTGACCAGGAGGATTTTTCCATTGCTGAATAGTTCATTTCTGATGCAGCTGAAGTGCTTTTGGTGGTTGACAGGGGTCAGCATGGGCACTCTGACAGGACCACAGCTAAGCAGCCTCATACAGAGCAATCAGCTCTCAGCTCTTCTGTGGCATCAGACCAGACCAGCTAGCATTCACTCCCCACATGCATCAGTGAGGCTTATCTGCCTCTGACCCCTTCATCGGTTCACTGGTTGTCCTTATCTAGACCAACTATGGTAGGTATAAACCACTGCAAACCACTGGAAACACCCCACAGGACCATCTGCTTTTGTGCTTTGTGGAATCATTCATTGAGAAATTATTAGAGCCAGTTCTCAGAAATAATGAGCCAGTAGCCCCTAGATGAGGCAATTTTTTTTCCATCCTTACTGCAACACATAGGGATGATGTCTCAGGGGAATGATTTTAACACCACAGAGATCTATCTAAACATTCAAATGTGTAAATGAAACAGTGGATACATTGTTCTATATATAAGCATTTTCCTGAAGCATCTCTTTTTTAAGAATATGTGTATTTCTGTAAGTAAGATCAGTGTGACAAGCTGGCCTGAAGTCTGGTTAGTGTTTATTGACGCTTTCCAATGAAAATTGTTCCATTCCAAAAAAAAAAAAGAAATTTAAGAGACACATGGCATCAGTGATAGGAGGCTTTGTGTTCGGCTTACTGAACTGTGTGCATGTTTTGCAAATACTAATCCTTCCCACGATGCTCAGGCACCAAAGAAAAGACCTTAATTCACTGCCTGGATTCCTCTAATAAAACAGTGCTCACTTATCTCTGGGCTTTATAATTAAAATCATAATTACACAACTGTGCACACAATCTCATTTCCAGCCTGCTGCAATTTAATCTAATGTGACATTGGCTTAATGATCATTACAGGAGAACTTTGTCTCCAACAGCTTGTCCAAGACCTCAAGAGACATGTGTGCAGAGCAAAGCCCAGCTTGCAATGACACCCCAGCTGTCTGTCTGAAAAAAAAACAGAACCACACAACTCATCTTTCCTTGCACCCATTCTGACACAATGAGACAGAAAGCATTGCATTTATTGCCAGGACTAGGGGAGTCTTGTGATGGCAGAGAATCAGCACCAAGGACAGCACCATTGCTCAGACTCGGGCTTCTGAGCCAAGCAAGACAGTTTTTCTCTGAAACTATATCAGACATTTTTGTTTTTTCAACCCTCTCCAGCCCAGTCACAGGCGGCTGCATATGTACTTCTGTGTTTGCAAGACTTTGGATTCTATGCATGAAGGCTTTGAGAAATCTGAGTGAAGAAAATAATGAAATTGTGTCATGCTTTATATATTGCCAAATTATGTTATAACTATAAATCATTCAAAAAGATGTGATTATTAATCTATTTGTTGTTAATCCTCACTACATGTCAGTATGATTTTTCATTTGTATTGTTGCAAATACAAGATTTTGTTTATGACACAAACAAGAACCAAAGTAGAGAACATTGTGTGAACTGCATGGAAAAGATCAATCTCACACAGCTATGAATCCTATACACCTGAATCTTGAATTCCCAGCATTTGGTCAGGTGGACTAAGAACTAAAGCAGAATGCAAATTTACTTGGGGGGACAGAGTGTAAGTGCTATAAATAGTGGTATTCAAAACTCTGTAGTTAAATGGCTCAATCATTTTTATTCTCCTGCATTAGCTACGGGCACAGTTCATTTTTCATATTATCAAAGAGGAGTGCTTTGGTGAAAATATTACCTAACGTGGAGTTAGCCTGCTTAAAATTGATTAGAGCAATTTCATAGCACTCACAGTTTCAGGCTGGAGGGGAATGCTTACTTCCCTGTGAAATGTGTGTCATGAGTGACTGACTGAACTCAATAGACCCGGAATCCCATTCACAGCCCAGCATTTATAACCATTACTGCCAGCATTTTAAACGCGAAGGGACTATAAATATCGTGTTAACTTTTCACCCTTCGTTCAGCCCTATTGACAAATCCATCAAAGTAAGCTGTCAGCGCCCCTATAGACTTTCTTAGGGAGCACATGAGCATGAGGTTAGTACTCCGCACTCCCTCTAGAATAGAACCCATCAACTTTGAAGATGGGAAGGAACATAGACTCCATGAGCCCACCAGGTGCTAAAACTGCATGATCCTTTTTTGTCATCTAAGCACTAAGAAAAATACGAGTGCTGCATGTGTATGATACACAGAATTTTCAACAATGTCCTGAAAATAAGTTACATTGTACACAATATAAATGTGTCAAAATAATTGGCTTTGCAGAAGAACACTTTATAGAAGAAGGGGAGAATGTCCTCTTAAAAGAACCACTTTTGTTAATGAGTGTGAGTGAACATTTACATTTATGGAACCTTCACCTAATGTAAATGTTCTTGTCAGAATTCTTAAATTGGCAAAGAACCTTTACATTGCTTGTGTTTATTTATATGCATATCATTCTTCATTCCAACACATTTGACTCATAATCAGAATTTTTTGGCCAAGTAAACTCCATGGACAAAAGTATTGGGATACACCAGTTTTCCAGTGAATCTTAATGCTTCAGAATCCCACGTTTTTTTAGACAGGGCTAGTCTACCAACTTTGTGGACGCAGTTTGAGGAAGAACCTTTTATATTCCAGCATGACTGTACCCCAGTACACAAAGCAAGCTCCATAAAGACATGGCTGGATGAGTTCAGTGTGGAAGAATTTGACTGGCCCACACAGAGTCCTGACCTTAACTCCATCCAACAAACTTGGGATAAACTGAAACGGAGATTGTGACCCAGGCCTTCTTGTCCAACATCAGTCTGACCTCATACATGCTCTACAGAATGAATGAGCATGAATTCCCACAGAAACTCCAAAATCGGTTGTAAAGCCTTCCAAACACAGCAAAAGATGTTAGAGGTGGCATTGATGTCCCTGTTGGTCTAATGGTCAGATGTCCTAATCTGTTTGTTTTATACAGTGTATGTTAACACACTCAGAGTATTTGGTTCTGATTGTTGATTTTTATTAAGCACTACAACAAACAATGTTGTAAACAAGCAATATGCAGATGATATAAAAGACTAGCTCTACAAATACAGTGTGTCTGACAGAGCAAAGAACAGTAATGTGCATTGCGTATGGAAATGAAGTTGTTGTGTATGATTAATTATAAAATCAGCAGTCTGTATAGATGATAGTGCTGTTTATCTCTTTATGAGGGTGATAGCACAAGAGAAGAAAGTGCTCCTGTGTCTGGCAGTTGTGGTGTTAAGGGTTCTGTATTGCATGCCTGAAAGGGAGATGCATAAAAGGGTTTTGTCCAGGGTGGGAGAATCTTTAACGATTTTTCCTGGTGCCTGAAGAGTACCCATTTTTTCCACTGTCCATGTACTATTCCTCTCCTGTTTTGTGTCTGCTCAGACCCAGGCTGGGATGGATGTGCACAGGACAGATTTGATGACTGTGGTGTAGAACTGACATGATCAGAGCATCAGCCATTCAACTTACTACCGATAAACAAACGCCATCTTGGATGAGCCCAATGACTGCAGTGTTTGGGAATGATGTTAAGAGTATATATTCTATAAAAGTGTACTATACAAGAGTGTATATTTTATTCTATAAGGGTTTACATAGTTAGATGCTATTACTCCACTTCACATGTGACACCTACTAAGAAGCTAATATAAATACCAGGAATATTCCACTATAACATGTTCAGCAGCATGTTCCATTATCCTAGGGCCCTAAAACATCATGAGAAAGAAAAAATTTGGAAGACGGTTAGAAAGTGCAGCTGGTATAAATGAGCTTGTAGGCATCAACATAAAGTTACATTTTTTCCATTTTTTTACATGCTATCAACAAATAACCCGATGTATTGTTCGTATTGAATCAGGTGAATATAAAAGGACCGTTTCATCAGCAAGTTAAATTGGCTAAGATGGGGCTGTTTTACCTATAGCCCAAGCTGTAGCACACAACCTCTCTGTGATTCTGTGATTTTTATCGCATTTTAAATACCCTAGATTACAGTACCTATTGTTATACATTTGGTTTATTTTTCACCAAATCTCATTAGTCAGTATCTCAGTACAGAGTGGTGTTTTATTTAAATGCTTTAAACAGACATTCTACCATCTTTTGTAGCTGCTGCTTAGAAATGTAGTGATTGCAATGTTAACTTGCTATTACTGTGCATAAACATTTAAATATTATAGTTGTAAGGTGTGGTAAGCAACGACTTAATTAAAGGTTTGCCTGCCCATTTAATTATATGACAACAGGCACTGCTTATTAATCACATTTTGGGAACCAATAAAAACCAATGTCAAAGAACAGGACAATCTTTATTGTTTATGACATACATGAAAAATAGATAAGGTTTCAATTTTAAAAGGAATATGCATGTACTGTAATGTAAAAAGAAATATGTAAATATGTAAATTATTACTTTCTGATGTGTATTTATAAATATATATATATATATATATATATATATATATATAGATATATATACACATACCTATATGTGCTCCAGCTGCATATAAATATATAT